>PVKP010002426.1:60240-124107 GCA_004027715.1 Plecturocebus donacophilus
AAAAAAAAAAAAAAAAAAACAGGGGTTGCAATCCTAGTCTCTGGTAAAACAGAATTTAAATGAACAAAGATTGAAAGACACAAAGAAGGGCATTACATAATGGCAAAAGGATCAATGCAACAAGAAGACCTAACAATCCTAAATATTTATGCACCAAACACAGGAGCACCCAGATAGATAAAGCAAGTTCTTAATGACCTACAAAGAGACTTAGACTCCCACACAATAATAGTGGGAGATTTTAACACTCCACTATCAATATCAGACAGATCAGTGAGACAGAAAATCAACAAGGATATCCAGGATGTGAATGCACATCTATACCAAGAGGGCCTAATAGACATCTACAGAACTCTCCACCCCAAATCCACAGAATATACATTCTTCTTAGCACCACACTGCATTTACTCTAAAATTGACAATATAATTGGAAGGAAATCACTCCTCAGCAAATGCAAAAGAATGGAAATCATAACAGTCTCTCAGACCACAGCACAAAAAAATTAGAACTCAGGATTAAGGAACTCACTCAAAACCACAAAACTATGTGGGAACTGAACAATTTGCTCCTGAGTGATGACTGGATAAACAATAAAATGAAGGCAGAAATAAAGATATTCTTCAAAACCAATGATAACGAAGACATAACATACCAGAATCTCTGGGACACATTTAAAGCAGTGTCTAGACGAAAATTTATAGCAATCAGTGCCCACATGAGAAGCAATGAAAGATCTGTAATCAACACCCTATCATCAAAATTAAAAGAGCTAGAGGAGAAAGATCAAAAACTACTCAAAAGCTAGCAGAAGACAAGAAATAACTAAGATCAGAGCAGTACTAAAGGAGACAGAGACACAAAAAAAACCTTCAAAAAAGTCAATGAATCCAGGAGTTGGTTTTTTGAAAAGATCAACAAAATAGACCACTAGCCAGACTAATAAAAAAGAAAAGAGAGAAGAATCTAATAGATGCAAAAAAAAAAAACGATAAAGGGGATATCACCACCAATTCCACAGAAATACAAACTACCATCAGAGATTACTATAAACAACTTTATGCACATAAAACAGTAAATCTGCAAGAAATGGATAAATTCCTGGACACTTGTACCCTCCCAAGACTGAACCAGGAAGAACTTGAAACCCTAAATAGACCAATAACAAGGTCTGAAGTTGAGGCAGTAATTAATACCCTACCAACCAAAACAAGTCCAGGTCCAGACAGGTTCACAGCTGAATTCTACCACATGTACAAAGAGGAGCTGGTACCATTCCTTCTGAAACTATTTTAAACAATACAAAAAGAGGGAATCATCTCTAAATCATTTTATGAGATCAACATCATCTGATATCAAAACCTGCCAGAGACACAACTAAAAAAGAAAACTTCAGGCCAATATCCATGATGAACATTGATGCAAAAATCTTCAATAAAATACTGGCAAACTGAATGCAACACCACATCAAAAAGCTTATCCGTTACAATCAAGTAGGCTTCATCCTGGGGATGCAAGTCTGGTTTAAAATACACAAATTTTAAATTTAATCCATCACATAATGATAATCATGATTATCTCAATGATTATCTCAATAGATGTAGAAATTATCTCAATAGATGCAGAAAAGGTCTTTGACAAAATTCAACACCCCTTTATACTAAAAACTCTTAATAAACTAGGTATCAGTGGAATGTATCTCAAAATAATAAAAGCTATTTATGACAAACCCACAGCCAGTATCATACTGAACAGGCAAAAACTGGAAGCATTCCCTTTGAAAACTGGCACTAGACAAGGATGCCCTCTCTCACCACTCCTATTCAATATAGTATTGAAGTTCTAGCCAGAGCAATCAGGCAAGAAAAAGAAATAAAATGTATTCAATTAGGAAAAGAGGAAGTCAAATTGTCTCTATTTGCAGACGACATAATTGTATATTTAGAAGATCCCATCGTCTCAGTCCAAAATCTCCTGAAACTGATAAGCAACTTCAACAAAGTCTCCAGATACAAAAGCAACATGCAGAAATCACAAGCATTCCTATACACCAATAACAGACAAACAGAGAGCCAAATCATGAGTGAACTCCCATTCACAATTGCTACAAAGAAAATAAAATACCTAGGAATACAACTAACAAAGGATGTAAGGACCTCTTTAAGAAGAACTACAAACCACTGCTCAAGGAAATAAGAGAGAACACAAAGAGATGGAAAAACATTCCATACTCACGGTTAGGAAGAATCAATATTGTGAACATGGTCATACTGTCCAAAGTAATTTATAGATTCAATGCTATCCCCATCAAGCTACCATTGACCTTCTTCACAGAACTAGAAAAAACAACTTTAAACTTCATATGGAACCAAAAGAGAGCCCGCATAGCCAAAACAATCCTAAGCAAAGAGAACAAAGCTGGAGGCATTACACTACCTGACTTCAAACTATACTACAAGACTACAGTAATCAAAACAGCATGGTACTGGTACCAAAACAGAGATACAGACCAGGAACAGAACAGAGGCCTTGGAAGCGATGCCACACATCTACAACCATCTGATCTTTGATAAACCTGACAAAAGGAAGCAATGAGGAAAGGATTCCCTGTTTAATAAAGGGTGTTGGGAAAGCTGGCTAGCCATGTGCAGAAAGCAGAAACTGGAACCCTTCCTTACACCTTACACTAAAATTAATTCCAGATGGATTAAAGATTTAAACCTAAGGCCTAACACCATAAAAACCCTAGAAGAAAACCTAAGCAACTCCATTCAGGACATAGGCATAGGCAAGGACTTTATGACTAAAACACCAAAAGCAATGCAACAAAAGCCAAAATAGACAAATGGAATCTAATTAAACTTATGAGCTTCTGTACAGCAAAAGAAACAATCATTAGAGCTAACTGGCAACCAACAGAATGGGAAAAAATTTTTGTGATCTACCCATCTGACAAAGGACTAATATCCAAAATCTACAAAGAACTAAAGCAGATTAACAAGAAAAAAACAAACCCATTCAAAAGTAGGCAAAGGATATGAACAGACACTTTTCAAAAGAAGACATTTATGAGGCCAACAAACATATTTAAAATGCTCATCATCACTGGTCATTAGAGAAATCAAATCAAAACCACATTGAGATATCATCTCACACCAGTTAGACTGGCAATCATTAAAAAATCTGGAGACAACAGATGCTGGAGAGGATATGGAGAAATAGGAACACTTTTATCTGTTGGTGGGAGTGTAAACTAGTTCAACCATTGTGGAAGACAGTGTGGCAATTCCTCAAGGATCTAGAAATAGAAATTCCATTTGACCCAGCAATCCCATTACTGGGTATATACTTAAAGGATTATAAATCATTCTACTATAAAGACACATGCACATGTATGTTCACTGCAGCACTGTTTACAATAGCAAAGACCTGAACCCAACCCAAAGAGCCATCAATGATAGACTGGACAAAGAAAATGTGGCACATATACACCATGGAATAGTATGCAGCCATAAAAAATGATGAATTCATGTCCTTTGTAGGGACATGGATGAATCTGGAAACAATCATTCTCAGCAAACTGACACAAGAACAGAAAACCAAACACTGCATGTTCTCACTCATAGGTGGGTGTTGAACAATGAGAACATATGGACACAGGGAGGGGAATATCACATACTGGGGTCTGCTGAGGGTGGGAGCCTAGGGGAGGGACAACTGTGGGGGTGAGGTTGGGGATGGATAACACTGGGAGAAATGCCTGGTGTAGGTGAAGGGGGATGGAGACAGCAAACCACCATAGCATGTGCAATAATCCTGCAAGTTCTGCACATGTACCCCAGAACTTAAAGTACAATAAAAAAAAATTTCCTTTTAGTCCATGTCTCACATCCAGGGTGTGCTGATGCAAAAGGTGGAATTCCCACAGCCTTGGCCTGCTCCACCCCTGTGGCTTTGCATGGTATGGCTCCCCTCCTGGCTGTTTTCACAGGCTGGCATTGAGTGTCTGTGGCTTTTCCAGGTGCATGAAAATCTTTTAGTGGATTCACCATTCTGGGGTCTGCAGGATGGTGGCCCTCTTCTCACAGCTCCACTAGGCAGTGCCCTGGTGGAGACTCTGTGTGGGGACTCTGACCTCACATGTCCCTTTTACACTGCCCTAGTAGAGGTTCTCTATGAGGGCTCCACCCCTGTAGCAAACTTTTGCTTTAACATCCAGGGATTTCAATACATCCTCTGAAATCTAGGTGGAGCTTTCCAAACCTCAATTCTTGACTTCTGTATACCCGCAGGCTCAACACTATGTGGAAGATGCCAAGGCTTGGGGCTTGCTCCTTCTGTGGCCATGGCCCAAGCTGTACCTTAGTCCCTTTTAGCCACAGCTGGAGTGGCTGGGACAGAGGGCACCAAGTCCTAAGACTGCACACAGCAGGGTGGGCTTGGGCCCAGGAAACCATTTTTTCCTCCCAGGCCTCCAGGTCTGTGATGGGAGGGGCTGCTGCAATAGTCTCTGACATGCCCTGGAGACATTTTCCCTGTTGTCTTGATGATTAACATTTTGCTCCTTGTTAGTTATGCAAATTTCTAAAGCATACTTGAATGTCTCCCAAGAAAATGGGTTTTTCTTTTCTATCGCATCATCAGGTTGCAAATTTTTCAAACTTTTATGCTCTGTTTCCTCCTGAACACTTTGCCACTTAGAAATTTCTTCCACCAGATACCCTAAATCATCTCTCTCAAGTTCAAAGTTTCACCGATCTCTAGGGCATGGGCAAAATGCCACCAGTTTCTTTGCATAGAAAGAGTTACCTTTACTCCAGTTCCCAACAAGTTTCTCATCTCCATCTGAGACCTCCTTAGTCTGAACCTTATTGTCCATATCACTATCAGCATTTTAGTCAAAGCCATTCAACAAGTCTCTAGAAAGTTCCAAGCTTTCCCACATCTTCCTGTCTTCTGAACCCTCCAAGTCTCTAGGAAGTTTCAAACTTCCCATATTTTCCTATCTTCTCCTGAGCCCTCCAAACTGTTCCAACCTCTACCTGTTACTCAGTTCCAAAGTTGCTTCCACATTTTTGGGTATCCTTACAGCAGTGCCCCACTACCTGTTTACTCTATTAGTTCTAATGCTGCTAATAAAGACATACCTGAGACTAGGTAATTTATAAAGAAAAAGAGGATTAATTAACTCACAGTGTCACCTGACAGAGGAGACCTCACAATCATGGTGGAAGGCAAAGAAGGAGAAAAGCATATATTACATGGCAGCAGGGAAGAGGGAGCTGCCCTTGATAAAATCATCAGATCTTGTGAGATGTATTCACTATTATGAGAACAGCACAAGAGAGACCCACCCCCATGATTCATTATCTCCCACCAAGTCTCTCCCATGACACATGGGAATTTTGGGAGCTACAATTCAATATGAGATTTGGGTGGAGACACAGCCAAACAATATCACTTTCATTAGCTTCAGTTGCAAAATTTAATCACAATCATATGGTAGTCTCTCAAAGTACTCTAGAAATTGTCAGTGGTTTACATGAAGTGGCCATGGGTGTCTGGAGAACCATGAAACTCCACAAGAGTTGTACATATTTCCAAGTATTTTCAAAATGAAAAGGCACTTTTGTATTTTCCTCATTCTGTGCCTTTTGCTGTTGGTGTGACAAGACATTTAAAAATGTTTCTGGCATTTTTTTACTTGCAAGGTGGTGTTAATTATATGGTTATGATCTAGAAACCGTGAGTTATTAACCATATGTATTTATAGTTTCTAAAAAGAACAGAACAACAAAGGCAAATCATTGATGTTCCTTGCTTAGTTCTGAGGCTGTGGAGAAAGACATCTTTCAGAGGGGCCCAAGCTCAGGGCATGTGCTGTGAAGCTGGACCTGTTGACTGTGCAGTGCATCTGTTTAGCTTCAGGTTGTCTTGCTTCTGCATATACTAACATAACATTCTGTTGCCATTCTTAGCTGTGGACAAAGTGGGGTCAGCGTACATGAGCAGTGTTTAGATTTTTTGTTGTTGTTAAGTGCAGTTTTTAAACTGTTTTTAAACAAACTGCAGAACTCTTCATTGTCAGCAAAGTGAAGAACCCCTGTATCAATGAAAGTTCAAGAACCTTCTGTACTTAAACATAATTTGCAACATTCTATTTATTTTTGTATGTTTAGAATGCGGAAATGTTTTTGAAGCTAAATCAACAGTGATACGTTTTTTAAAAAACTTAAATTCAGAATATACAAAGAATTCCTGTAACTTAATATTTTAAAGTCAGACAAATTAAAAAGTAGACATATATCTTCTTTCTCAAAAGAAGATATATGAATGGCCAAGAAGCACATGAAAATATACTTAACACAAGCAGTCATCAGGGAAATGCAAATCAAAACTAAAATGAGATATCACTTCACAGACACCAGAACCAGTAAAATTAAAGACTAACAATGCAAAATGTTGCTGATGATATGGAGCCACTGAAATCTCCTCCACCACTGGTAGGAATGCAAAAAAGATGCAACCACTTTAGAAAATAATTAAGTATACACCTGTTGGATGACCTAGCCACTCTACTCCTGGGTATTTACTCGAAAGAAATAAAGCCATGTGTTCACAAAAAGCACAAAAATTTTCATGGAACCTTTATTCATAATAGCCAAAAACTAGAAACACTCCAGATACCTCTTTCAACAGGTTAAAAAAAAAAATGTTAAAAGTGTGATAAACTCATGCAACGAACTCAGTAATAAAACAAAAAATAAAGAAATCAAAAGAAATACAACATCATGAAAAAAATCTCAAAAACATTATTGTGAGTGAAAGAAGACAAAACAAAAGAGTACACACTGTATGACTTCAGTAATACGAAGTTCTAGAACACAGGCAAGACTAAGCTATGTTAACAGATATCAGATCCAGCTGGACAAATAAAAAAAAGTCAAGGGTGGGGCAGTTGAGTATATAGAGGACTTTTCTATGTGACAAAAATGTTCTTGATTAGGGTGGCAGCTACACCGACGCATTCACTTGTCAAAACTTATTTAACTATATACTTAAGATGTGGGTCTATCATCTTATGTAAATTATATGTAAGTGTTTTTAAAGTGCACCCGTCTGTGGGAAGAAAGGAAGGCTATTCGGGCAGTGGGACAACCTTTGCAAAGCCTCAGAAGGGAAAAGGAAAGTGGGGCAAGGTGGTTTATAAACTACCTGTTGGATGCTTAATAGTCTATTTTAATCTTCTCTATCCTACTCCTGTGTTTTAACTGAATTTTCATGTCAACAAAAGGCTCTCAGCAGCCTCACTAGAATATATGCATGTATGCTATGTTATAGTATAATAAGTGTTTAAGACTTGGGCTCCAGAGACAGGGAGACTGGATTCAAATCAGATCAACACTTCCACTCCTGTTTAGTAGTTGTGATAGCTTAGGCAAGTATTTGGTTTCCCAGTGCCTCTATTTTTATATCTCCAAAATGGAGGTGATGAGCCTACCTTCCTTCCAAGTTTATTATAAGGATTATGTGAGTTAATACATGCAAAGTATTTAGTGCCCATCATGTAATGAATATTAACAAATAATTATTATTATTGAGGACAGGGTTTCTATCTCTCTTATTCACCACCACTTCCTGGTACATAATAAATTCTCGATTAATACACTGTATTTACTAGCTGGCAATAAAAAGAAAAGAGGTCTGTTTGTTGAATCTAGGATACAAAAAAGGGGAATATACTAACTACCTATTTTTCTTCTTCTGTGGCCTCTGGTCTAGAAAAGGATCAGTCTTCAGTACTGGCTTTTACTCTGCAGTTGGAGGCTTCTCAAAATCTCCCAACAGCACACTCACCAGAAGCTGGTGCTCTTCCGTGCAGCTACAGAAGTAGAGAGAATTCATCCCAAGACCCATGGAGAAAACGGAGGAATTAATTTTTAGTCTCAATAACCATGTCTTACCTAACAACATGTAATACTTGAGAATTAAAATGTTTTTGAGTATAATTCTCACTGACCAAGAAAAAATTATTTTTATTCATTCAAAACAATATACTATAAATCAAATATCTAATATGGCTTCTACTTTTTCTTAGGCAAAGGGGTTCATCACAAACTATCCTCTGAGAAAATCTCCCAGAGTCAGTTCCCTGCTCCATTTTGCTCTTCTCCCAAGGGGTCATTGTAAGTCCTCAGTAAATATTGGTTGACTGATTGACTGAGCAGAACATTAAGACTGAACCTGTTTCAGAGAACAGAAAACAATTCAGAATGGTTGTACCACAGAGTGTGAGAGGGGAAATGGAAAGAAATGAATCTGAAGAGCAGACCCTGAAGGGCTTTATCGTGTCTTTTTTTTTCTTTGCTTTATCCTGAATGAAGGGGGATAGTACAAAAGAAAAGAATCACCTTGAGTTTTTTTTTAATTATAATTCCAAGTATCTCCCATGTTAAACTCTACTGTTCTGTTATAAATGTGTATTTGTCCTTAAGCAAAGATTAATACAAGCTCATTTCAGAAAATGTAAACATTCAGAAAAATATAAATGTTTAAAAAATATATGATCAATAGTGCTCCTCTACAGATGGCTTCCAATAATATAATACTACACTTTTTATTTTTTCCTGTGCATATATTTACATTTCACAAAGTTTATAACCTATCTTTTTACTGATTATAAACTTCTTGATGACAGGGAAAGTATTCTAGTCATCTTCATTTTCTTCATAGCAAATGGCCAGCTCTTGATGTACAACAGAGGCCCACTCAAGTGATGATGATCAACATTCACATTCATCCTTTACATGCCAGCCACGGGAACACTTTGCACATATGACTCATTTCACTCCCATAGAAACTAAATGACGTGGATATTACATCTCTTTTACACATGAGGAAACTGAGATTCGAGGAACTAAGTCACTTGTCTGGGATCACAGAGCTAGGAAGTGGTAGAGCTACAAATGGAATACTCTTAATCACTGTGCTATTCTGACTCTTGGAATCTGATTTTACTGGGACTGACTTCCAGAATCAGAATTCCTGCCAGAGTCTAAGAACCACTGACCTAGTCAATTTGCCTGTTCTGCAAGGAGGGAAACTGAAACCTAGAGAGGGTGTGTCTTGCCCAAGGCCACAGAGCTTATTATTTATTCAACCAACAAAGATGGTAGTTAGCAGAGATATGTTATATATATTAGGTTGGTGCAAATGTAATCACGGTTTTTGCCATTACTTTTAATTATTTTTAATGGCAAAAACCACGATTATGTTTGCACCAACCTAACACGTGCCTTATATTGAGCATAGAAATTGAGATTCTGAGATAAGAACTAGTAACGGCCCAGATGCCAGTCTTCCTCTGGATGCTCCTTCCTCCTCACATGCCACAGAGGAGAAGTGGAGAGGGTGCTTTCAAGAGGAAGACCAGGAATAGCAACAGCAGGGCCTTGGAATGGGTGAAATTGAGGGCAGCTTGATAAAACTCCTAAATCACTTTTACAAGGGGTTGCCTATGACTGCTCTGAGATGCATAGCATGGTATTGTCCATAGAGGGAGCTCGTTAAGTAGAATAGAATTCTATATCTGCATAAAAGAAATGGAACTTTGCAAAATTTGAGACAGATGGAATGGATGGGGATGGGCTCAGTTAGGATGGAACAGGAGAGCACAAGAAGGGATCTGATGACCTTGAATTGAATGGAATCAAATCAAATTCCATCCACGGTGAGTGGGCAGCAATTTATGCTCATCCATCAACACTCTCATTTTCCCCTTATGGCGAGAAATTCTAGGAGGCTGGCAGCCATCTGTGACAGGGATGCCATGCACCATCCTGGCCTCTCAGCCTGACAGAATAGCTCACTAGATTCACAGGTCCCACTTAGAAAGTCCAGGACCTCTAGTATGTTCCAACTAACATGGAAAAGGACACCTGAGACTAGAAAAAGAAAAATGCCAAACATATTATAATGCCATACCTCCAGGAAAAAACAAAACTAGAATCAGAAAGACTTATATAAGATTTTCAACCTGTGTTCCCCATGTCCCCAAAAAAGATCCTGACAACTCTCTGAAGACAATCACTATGTAGATGAATATGTTACTCATTACTTGAAGAAAACAGGCCAATCATCACTTCTCTGTATCCTGAAAAGAGAAAAAATAAGGAACCCAGGATAACTGGAGATCTTGTCCAGTTTCATCTTGAGCTAACACTTGGAACAGCACCCACTCCCTGTCCCTGAAATCCAAAGCTGTGATTCACCAGCAAGCACTTATGCCACACTCACCTCAAAGTTAGCAGCACCCTCTTGCTCATTTTTGACAACTAGAGCAACTTCATGCAGGGAGATCATCTCCATCAGCACAGAGGCCAGTGGGCAGCTTGCCAGGGCAGAGCATCTGCATCAAAGCTGCTTCAGACAGAAGACCGTTTTGCCTTTCCTGCAGTTTCTTGTGGCTGCTGTGTCAGAATATTTCAGGTTTTCTGTAATTCAGAACATGCTCCTATGGGGCAAAATTGTGTGGTAGACACAGGCTTTGAAGGCCACTGTCTTTTCAACCTCAGCACTCATGGGTCAGCTCATTCCCCTACTTGATCTTCCTGCCTTAAGTTGGGGCCAGTAAGCTCTCAACAAATTCTTACCCACCGTGTTTTCCTAATTTTCCCACCTGCAAAGCCAGGGAACCTAGTATATGAGGATTCAATTTTACTTTCCTTCCTCCTCCTCGGATGGCAGCTTAAAATCAGTCCCTGAGCTATTACAGCATCCTATGCTAGAAAACTCTGTGATGGAAACAGGATGACTCTGTTAATTGACTTTAGCTTGATGATTTTCAGTGGGAGTGAGGTGGAGAAGCAGATTTTGAGATTAGGCATTTTCTTATATCTGCAGTTTGACAATTTGTATTACAGATGCAGTTACATCTAACCCAAATTCTATATTGTCAGTCATTTGACCAGTCTGCTGTATGACTGTCTTCATGTGATGGGAAATGTCCTAGTAGCTGCAGAATAAGCATCCAGGCAGATTGTGGCCACATAGGAGCTGCTCCCTATTTTAGATCATTTTATGAGTATTACATTCACTACTATCAGCTCTGCTTGTGATTTTCTCTGTTCTCTTCTTAGGCATGGATCATTCTCCTATAAGTTAGACAGCAACGATCTTTATGACATTAAATGATGTTAGATGAGATACTTTCCTCCAGACTCTGGGAACCATTTAGAAGATTGTTTTCAGGTATTCTCAACAGAGATAAACAATCTGGAGGATGACTAAGTCATCCTCCAAGCTGGAATCCATCAGAATATCAAGCTAAGGAGACTTGATTTTTAAACCTACCTAGGGCTTTTTCCCCTTGGATTCCCTAACACTTCCTACATTCTCTCTTCTATTTCCTCTTGACATTTGAGCCAAATACACTGAGAAGTAAAGTATCTTGGAAAATAGAAGTCTCTCTTGTCCAAGTAAATCAGGTCAAGAAAGTACAAAAAGCAAGAGAACCCTGAAAATAATGGAGAAATGTGAGCGCCTTTCAACATCTGTGCTAGAAATTACCAACCCAGTGTCCACCTCCCACACATTAAACTTTCTTCCAGGTGACACAAAGACTCCACCTTGCTTTTTTCAATCTCCATTGGAAGTTTTAATTGGGAGCTCTATACTAGAGCTTGAAAGTTCTACTTACTTTGGCAAGACCTACAAAGATAACTGGAAGATGTCAACAAGTCAGTTGGTGCCCTCAGATGTGAACTGGCCTGTGGTTGCATCTGCTGCTTTATGACTACATATAGCAGGTCCTATGCAACAGTGAAGCAAAAATTTTGATTCAAGTGACCTACCATCTCCTGTCAAAGTAGACCCCAAAGGTATCCTATCAAACTCTAAGGAAATTAAAGAAAAATAACTAAATGGCCTTTGATGATCCTTCCATCAGAAGTGGGATCTTTGTCACCTCCCCTTGAATGTGGGCAGATTTGTAGTTACTTAACCGGTAACTCCAATAGAATGTGGTAGAACAGGAACTATAAGACTTTTAAGGCTTAGTCAGAAAAGGTGGTAAAGCTTTTGTCTTATTCACTGGGACACTCACATTTGGAATGTCGAGACACCATGAAAAAGTCCAACTTCTTTGAGGCCACCATGCTCCTAAAAAGTCCAGGTCACATGGACAAGCCATGTGTCGGTATTCTGATGAGAAGAATCAGGTAAGGTCCAAGCTAATGGTCAGTAGCAGCTGCCTCACGTATAAGTGATGGTGCCTTCCTGTGAGTCCAGCCCCAGCCATAAAGTCACCCATCCATTAGGAGACAAGAAAAGCATTCACACTATACCTAGTCCGGAATTCCTCACCCATAGAATTTACTGGCATAATAAAATGGTTGTTTAAAGGTTCTAAGTTTTGTATTAATTAGTAGCAGCAATAGTAACTGTATTAGTCTATTTTCATGCTATTGATAAAGACATACTTGAGACTGGGTAATTTATAAAGAAAAAGAGGCTTCATGGACTCACAGTTCTGTGTGCCTGGGGAGGCCTCACAATCATGACAGAAAATGAAAATCACATCTTACACAGCACCAGGCAAGAGAGAGAATGCGAGCCAAGCGCAGGTGTTTCCCCTGATAAAACCATCAAATCTCGTGAGACTTATTCACCACCATGAGAACAGTATTGGGGAAATCACCCCTGTGATTCAATTATCTCCCACCTGGTCCTTCCAACAACACGTGAGAATTATGGTAGCTACAATTCAAGATGAGATTGAGGTGGGGGTGCAGCCAAACCATATCAGTAACTGAAACAGTGGGGTGTAATGCTTAAAGTCAGACAGGCCTGCTTTTAAATTCCAGCTCTACCCCTTGCATGAGGTTAGCAACCTACTCAACTTTTATGAGCCTATTTCTGATCTCTAAAACAGTGGAAATAAGACTTCTTACAGAGCTTTTGTGATGAATCAACTAATCTGCAACAACAAAAAAGTGCTCCTCCCATAAGTGTTTGTTGCCTTTCTCCCCTACCACTCTTCCTTATTCCCAGTTCTGACGATCCAATTGCTATCAATGGAGCTAATGAAACAAATATATTATCTTCCATCCAAAACCTAATTTTGTATATAAAGAAAAAACAGCTGAAGGGAATGCCTTGCAAAAGAAGACTAAAAAAATAAAGATGTTTTTCTTCTTTTCCTCATCCTAGCCAACTGACAAGAGAAACTCTGGTCAGTTTTGCAATGTGCATCATTACTCTAATTAGAAGCCAGCAAAAAGCCAGTCTTCCACGTTCCCTACTAGATTTTAGTGCTTTTCTAATTTCAGTGCACATATGGATCACCTGGGGATCTTGTTAAAATGCAGATTTTTATTCAGTGGGTCCTGGGTGAAGCCTGAGCTCCTTCATTTCTAATGAGCTCCTGGGTGATGTCCATTCTGCATCCTATTATTTGTTACAGTTACTATTGCTATCTACAAATTAATGAAAAACTTAGAAGCTTAAAAATCCCATTTTATTATGCTAATGAATTGTGTAAGTCAAAAATTTCAGACAAGGTTTCACCAACGCTCTGAGCAGCAAGGTCCTAAAAGATGGTATGAAAGGATAGTACTAATTATTCAATAAATAATTCTGCCTCCCTACTCTGCATTAATTCATCCTCAACTTCCCCCAAGTTAGTGGAGCATGGCTGATGGCTGCCAGATTCAGGCCCTACCTTCCTGCAAGGGCAGCTCCCTTGGCTTCAGGCTGACTACAGAGTCCTTCCCACCATCAGCCTTCTCTGGAGAAAGCCCTGCAGTTGCCTAATCTTTTGTTCCCAATCGTTTTCTCCTGCCGTCTTCATAACAACCTGTAAGAAGGAATGATTCTATTCTTTCATAGCTGACAGGAGGTGGAGGAGAGGTTCAAACATAGCACTAAAATCCAGATCTTCTAACTTCAGGCTAGCAGACATCAGTTTACTGCAGGGGTACAATCACTTAGTGTCACTATGCCATAACTGGTCCAAGTGTTAACTGGCCTATTGGTAGGCAGCAACTGGAAATCCATATATATTTAGACAGAGTCTCACTCTATTGCCCAGGCAAAGGGCAGTGGTGTGACTGCAGCTCACTGCAGCCTCAACCTCCTGGGCTCAAGAAATCCTCCCACCTCAGCCTCCCAAGTAGCTGGGACCACAGGCATATGCCACCACACCTGGCTAATTTTTCAATTTTTTGTAGAGATGCGGTTTTGTCATGTTGACAAGGCTATTCTCAAACTCCTGAGCTCAATCAACTGGCCCACCTCAGCCTCCCAAGCTGCTGGGCTTACAGGCATGAGCCATTACACTAAGCCAGAAAAATAAATTTAAGTGAGAAAGTAGGAGAGACTCAACTCTGCTCTCTTACATAGCCTTAGACATTGATGGGAGGGTGGGGCAGCATGGAAACACATGCTGAGGATTCACTATCGACCTCATTTTACAGTTAAAGAAAGTGAGGCTCAGAGAAGTTCAGTAAATTTGCTCAAACGCTCCCCGAAAGAAGTAATAGAGCAAGCTTCAAGGTGGGTGTGTCTGACCCTAAAAGTAGTTTCCCCCTTAGCACCTCTGGTTTCCAGGCATAGTATTTTATTGATGTGCTAGTCAGTCAGTGAACTTGTGTAGATTTGATGGGTTAGTTGATAGTGTTGCAGAGGTCAATGTAACATTTAGCCAAGTCAGTCCACAGTTTCCCAGCTGACTTCCATAAGTTCTATTCTGCCTACTATTGATGTGACTTCTGCTTTCAGACCAGTTTCTTCAATAGGAGAACTGTACTCAGAAGCTATATTTCACTGGATTGAGCTGCTTGAAACTCTGTTAAGATAGTCTTGCTTGTTGGGCTTGGCTACTACAGACAAAAATTCTGCTTAAAGGCAGAAAACCTGTGGGTATTGTGAGCCTTGGAATGCAAATTAATTTGAGTTTTTTTAATTCTGAACTTAAGTGTCAGTATATTCTCACTAGAGACTAAGGCTAGATGTTGACATACAAACAAGCAAAGGGGGAAAAAACAACTTAGGCCCAAAATTGATTAGAAAACAAGTCAGCATCATCTCAGCCCAAAATCCCCTGAAACTGATAAGCAACTTCAGCAAAGTCCCAGGATACAAAATCAATGTGCAGAAATCACAAGCATTCCTATACACCAATAACAGACTTAAAGAGAGCCAAATAAAGAATGAACTGCCATTCATAATTGCTACAAAGAGAATACCTAGGAATACAACTAACGAAGAATGTAAAGGAACTCTCCAAGGAAAATTACAAACCACTGCTCAGTGAAATAAGAGAGGACACAGATGGAGAAACATTCCCTGCTCATGGTTAGGAAGAGTCACTATCGTCAAAATGGCCATACTGCTCAAAGTAATTTACAGATTCAACATTATCCCCATCAAGCACCAATGACCTTCTTCACAGAAGAAGGAAAAAACCACCTTAAACTTCATATGGGACCAAAAGAGAGCCCACATAGCCAAGTCAATTCTAAGCAAAAAAAAAAAAAAAAAAGCTGGAAGCATCACACTACCTGACTTCAAACTATACTACAAGGCTACAGTAATCAAAACAGCATGGTACTGGTACCAAAACAGAGATATAGACTAATGGAACAGAACAGAGGCCTTGGAGGCAATGCCACACATCTACAACCATTTGATCTTTGACAAATCTCACAAAAACAAGCAATGGGGAAAGGATGTCAAATGCCAAATATAGGTGCTAGGGAGGAAGGCAGCAAACCACATTGCCATGTATGTACCTATGCAACAATCTCACATGTTCTTCACATATACCCCAAAAGGTAAAATGCAATAAAAAATATATAGATAGATATAGACATACATATATAAAAGAAAACAAGTCAGGAGTTAACAAAAGTTAAATGCAAGATGGCAGCTTGTTGCGGGACCTCCCAATGGCAAGGAGAAACTGGGGCAGCAGATGCCCTTATTTATACTCAGATTGTGTGTGGGTCTTTCATTCGCTCACTGTCTTGAGTTTCAAGGTGCAGATTCAAGCTAGCTTGAGATAAGGAGGGCTAATTATAAGGAATCAGGAGTATTTCATAGGATGTGATGACAGGAAATGCAGATAAGCCACATAAAAACTGGAAACCCTGTGGACTGCTGGCCCCTTTGCCTATCCAGCTTTCTCTTCCTGGAATCACATGGCTTCTTGCCTCTGCTAGAAAATCTACTACATTTCTTCTCTCCCTCTCTCTCTCTCTCTCTCTCTCTCTCTCTCTCTGACACACACACACACACACACACACATACACACACACACTCACTCACTCTTTCTCTGTAAGGCTCTTCCTCATAGCATCAATTTACATGGAGCTCTGCATTGCTATGGTACTGACTCTAGTTGCAATATGACTGTACAGCTCCTCTGCCCATTACCATCTGACAACATCTGGAGCTCTTGGTTCAAGTTCTAAAGAGAGAATTTGATATTCAGTTCAGGGTCAGTTATGACTGAGAGTTGACATCACCTTGTACAAACATCATTCTAACCTTTCAGGAGTCTGGGGTAGCAGTCGGGTTTGAGGAGTCACTTCCAAAGAAAGGAGCATGCCCTTAGCTGACTTCTAAAATATATCTACTACATGCCTGAAGAAATGGTAGTGGAAATAGCTAAGATAGATTCTAGCATAAAACTCCATAGGAGCACAAGTAGAACAGAAAAGATAAATTCTAAAATACCCCATCAAATGTTTATCTTCTATGACTGTTGTCCTTTGTCTTTGCATATGAAATAGAGGCCTTACTCCACAACTCTCAGATTTACCCCTGGGTCTGAGTGCCAGCTGCGTGTCATTGGCCTCCAGTACTTTATCAGTAAAAAGGGGGTTCGTAAAATCCATAATGCAATAGCCTCTCTCCCTCCTCCCTGGAATTGTGCTATTTGCCATGCTTTGTGCCCAGTTCTAAAGACTTAATCTGTGCCCCAAGAACTAGTATAATTGCAGAGAAAATAGACCCATTAAAACAAATAATTGTCCTACCAGAGCTTTTCAATGTATGGTCAGCTGACTCTCCATATCATATGATGGAGCAAGGTAGAAAAGCATCTGCATCTTCTAGGTTCCTGCTTAAAATGCAGACCTCTAGGTCTCACCCTAAATGTGCTGGGTCAGAAGCTCTGGGGTTGAAGGCCAGGAATATGTATTTTAAACAATCCCCCAGGTAATCTGAGAAAGGCAATGTTTGAGAAACACTGCTTTATCTCATGAGAAGTGTCACAACTGAGGCCATCCTATAGCCACAAGGAAGAGTGACTCCCTGCATAAAGACTTCCCCAAGGAGTGATATTTGAGTTGAGTGTTAAATATGTGTACCAAGAAAAGAATGATGATGAAAGAACTCCAAGCAAACGGAAAAGCAAAACCCCAAAAGGATGAAAATTGTAACAGGCTCTAGGGAAACAGAGCATACACTCATCCAATTGTAATATAGGACAATTGTAGAAAGAGCAGCAGCATTTGCGACTGGAGCCAAACTGGAAAGGGCCATGTGTGCCAGGCTGAAAGATATAATATGTTCAAGAGGTCTTTGAAGAGTTTCTCTGACTTGTACATTTCTTTAATACCTTTTTCTCTAGAATTCACTTTTCCTGCTATTGTCCTGGCCCATGAAAAGCCTCCAGAATCTCGAAGTCACTGCTGATCCACCAAAACTGTTGAAACACAGCAGAGACAGAGGGCTAGTTATATCAAATGCCACTCATGAGAAGGAGAATTGAAAACCATCCTGAGATCTATCACATCCCAGAGCTGTCTTCCACAGAGAAGGAGTGAGGCCAAGGAAAGGAATCTACTCTCTGTCATCTCTAGAAAGACTGCACAAACAGGGGATTGCCCTAGCCAGGATCATCATTTCTGTGTTAGCTGAGGTCCAAGAGCTGTTTTGTCTCCCTGCCAAACACAAGAGGCGGGATGTCTCCAGAAAATTCCCTCCAGGAGTCAGGAGGCTCAACTCACCTTAAGCCAAACTTTTCTCTACCTACTTTCCCCCCCAGGACCCAGTATTTCTGCATCTAAAGTCTTCCAAATAGCCACATGCAGAGTTAGGTTAAGGACAAAAACCCACACCCAGAAAGAAATGTTCTTTCCTTCTTTTTTTTTTTTTTTTTGCTTTTAATAGCAACAGGGACAGTTTGCTTTTTAGAATAGTCACCTGAGGTGTGATTGATAGGAAATCACTACTTGTCATATCCGGCTCTATGGGAAATGTGATTCAGTCAAACTTAACTAAGCCTTTTATTTCCTATATTTGCTCCTTTATAAATTGGGACCTGTCAGCTGCCCATTTGAGAAACAGCAGAGAGCCTGAGTGTCCTGTGGTATTTTTCCTAGAGCAATTCCTCCAGCCTCACATATTACATTTCCAGGCTCTTTGTTCTCTCGCCAATGAAAGCTATCCTTCCCAGAGCTGCATGTCCAACCCTATTTAGGAACCATTTCGAACAAAGAATAAGGGCTTAATTTTCTGCTTTTCTCTCTCCACACCTCCTCTATCCACCTCCTCCACCCAGCAACACTACAGGAAACCCAGGATTCTGAAATAGAAGCAAGTAATTTTCTGAGGTTCTAACATTTCCTCTCTCACACTTGTAGGATTTCTCAGGAGCCTGCTTTTAAGGCTGGCAGACACAGCTCCCCACACACAGCCTGGAGATGTACATGTCCAAGGTCAGGGTTGAGCCTCTCAGGGCTCACATGAAGGACAAGGACTTTAGAATCAAAATGACCAAGATTTCAATTCTAACTCTGCAAGAGACTAGTTGTTTCACCTCAATTAGTTTATTTTCCTAATGAAACCTCCATTTTCTTTCCTGTAGTAATAAAATAATATTAACATCTGTCTAGTTTTAGTGTGAGACTTCAAAAAAAAAAAAGTAAT
Organism: Plecturocebus donacophilus; assembly: GCA_004027715.1. Lineage (NCBI taxonomy): Eukaryota > Metazoa > Chordata > Mammalia > Primates > Pitheciidae > Plecturocebus > Plecturocebus donacophilus. Next base: position 79,175 of record PVKP010002426.1, read on the forward strand.
TGTGGCAGACCTTGTTGGTTCCCACTCTAATCTTACTATCCTGTGGCACCTTTCACCTTAGAGGCTGGAAAAACTTAATACTTATTTTCCTGGACCTGAGGAACAGCCAGGAGAGAAAAGAGTCGTGTGGCACAAACTTGGATGCCCTATTTGGCAACGGTGATGGGCAGGCAGAAAAGCATGTCTAGTCCAGGGAAAGCTTGGGAGTAAGGGATACAGAGATTTTACCATCAATATATTTTTTTAAAAAGCTCTAAAAGGCAGATGCAGGGCAGCCATCAGGGCTTCACTTTGACCCTGGTAGTCAGGAAAACAAAAAAGCTAGAGACCCAGAATCACCCAGGAGCTACTTTAGAGGTGATGAGAAGAGGCATCCAGGGAATAGAGAAAACAAAGACAGGAAGGGCAATGCAGATGGCAGCCTCAGAAGCGCCACAAGGTCTCTGGCCAAAGAGAAAAGAAACTGAATTGACCAAAGCTTTGGAAGTCTTTCTTCCCACCTGTCACATCTCTCAGGATGGGTGGAGGGGTCAACTATCTGCCAGCTGACCAGATAATCAATGAAGGATGAGAGAACTGTCCACATCAGCCTTTCAGGTAGAATACCTGGGACATGTCAGAGGCTGCCATACAGACCTGGTTGTGCTCTTCTTGGGTAAATTCTGACACCTACTGGCTCACAATGGAGAAAATCCATGCTTCACTTCAGTAAAAAGTTCTGTGGTGCTCGCATGGTGCAAACGTCTCCCAGATGGATTATGTTCTTTGCTAGTGAGACATTATACATCTTTCAGGTTCTGTGGCCATGCCCAGATTCAGTTTCCCATGACCACAGTTGTCTGGAAGGACAAAGGAAGTAACCAGAGGACAAGCCAATGTGATAAGAAGGTGTCACAGAGAACGGCCCAAGTACAGAGATTTGGCTTCTGGTCCAGCTTAAGGTCTCTTTGAAGACCTTAAGCAAATCATTTCTATTTTGTTGACATTTTTGTCATTGATTATCTTTTCAAAGGTAATCAACAACAAGAATTTGTTACTTTTGTTGTATCTACCTTACAGTTTATGTGTAAATAATCAAAGAAGACAGCCTCGTTGAAGCAGCAAATGTGTTTCTGTGTCTTTTAACAAGCATTTCAGTATCTGCTATGTGCAAACTACCATACTTTTGGAGATATATACCTGTCCATATAAACATAAATATATATAGTAGTGTTAATACAAAAGTGAGTAAGCCACAATTCCAATCTAGAAGAAGTCATACATGTAAACCAAATGTAAGCAAAAAATAAAATTCTAAGGTCCTCTAACTATCTGAATGGACTTCCTCCTAGAGCCAGGGCACTCTTAAAATTTAACCTGAAAGACAGGTTCAGATCATGGTGGGAAGTAGGGGTCGGACATGCCTCATTATACCTCTCTGGCATTAACATCAACGTCTGATAAAGAAACATTTTACAACGTCTTCTTTCTGAAGCCTACTACCTGAAGGCTTCCTCTGCAAATAAGAACTTTGGTCACCACAATCCTTTATCTTAACTCAAACATCCTTTCCATCAATCCCATGTCTTTAGATAAACTGAACCGACTGTCAACCAGAAAACTTTTAAATCTACCTATAAGCTGGAAGCCCCCACTTTGAGTTATCCCACCTTTCTGGGATATAAACCAATGTATTCCTTAAATGTACTTGATTGATGTCTCATGCCTCCTTAAAATGTACAAAACCAAGCTGCACCCCAATCACCTTGGACACATGTTCTCAGGATCTCCTCAGGGCTGTGTCACGGGCCATGGTCACTCATATTTGACTCAGAATAAATCTCTCCAGATATTTTACAATTTGACTATTTTTTTTGTCTACTCAAAGAATCCTGTTCTCTTTGCCTGAAACTTTCTCCCCAGCTCATCCTTCGATTCGCAGCCCTCATGTCATTTCCTCTGGAAAGCCTTACTTTCACCCTCACGCTAGTCAAGCCAGGCCCCCTGTGACACTCTCAGAGAACATTCCACAGTTCTCACAAGCATAGGACAGCACTAGACTGGAGGCAGGTGACTGAATGTTCAAATCCTAGCACTCTCCTCATGGACTGTGGGACCATGGGCACATTTCCAAGTACCACCAAACTGTGGTATCCTTTCCTGCAAAGTAGAGAGGACAATACATATTTCCTAGGGTTTTCACAAGGATTAAATAAAATGGCACATGTAAAGCATCTAGAAGAGTGCCTGTCAAAAAGTAAATTCTCAACAAGTGCTAGCTTTTACTATCATTTGTGAAATGTTTAATTTAATGTTCATCTCTCCCACCAGACTTCAAGAAGGCAGAAGCTCCAGCCATTTTTCTCAAGCCATATCCCCTGCGCTTAGCACAGTACTTGAAACCCTAGTCTTTCCCTTTATAAAATGCAAATAACAAATAATCACAGAAACCACTTCATAATGTGTTGTAGACACTAAAGATGATCATGTCTCCAAGTCAGCACTAAAGCAATTATCATAAGGCCAAGCACATAGCTAAGTATTCAATTGATGCTATTATTGTTATTATAAATAATATAAATGAAGTAAATACAGTGTTTAGGAGTAATACAGAAAAGGTAGTAATTAATTTTAACTTGGAACAGAGAAGGCCTTGCCTAGGGGAGGAATGAATGAAGATGATTTTAAAGAATGAAAGGAGTTAGCCAAGCACACTCCATCAACTGACAAAACTTGCTGCCTTCTACTAAGTGAAAAGCTTCATGCTCAGTAGTGGGTATACACAGATAAATATAACCCAGTCCCTTAGGAATTTACAGCCTTCAGGAACTTACAACCCCATAGAGAGGAACATATTCTCCTACAGTGTCCTTTGGGTGCAAGAAGAGTGGAGCCTAATCCAGAATGCCAGGTCAGGGAAGGCTTCCTGGAGGAGGTGACATGGAGTAGGGATGTGAGGAAAGTGAAAAGTTAACCAGGCTATGAAACCCAAAGGACCTCTCAGGCAAAAGGAATAGAAGGAAGGGTAGGAATGCTGAGGAAACGCAAAGTGTTCCACTTAGTTGAGGCTTTGGGTATATGCACAGGATTGGAAAGAATGGAGCTGGAGAAAGAAGGCAGGAGCTAGGGTAATGAAGAGTCCTGCAAATCTTGCTAAGGGATCTGGATTTTATTCAGTAGGCTATAGGAGTTGTTGAACAATTGCAAAAAGGTGGGAAGTGATAATATAATTACATTTGCATTTTAGAGAAATCTTTCTAAAAAGACAGTGAGAGGACAGCTGGAAGAATAGTCAAGAGGCTTTTGAAAGAGTCCAGACACGGGGGCTGGGCGCAGTGGCTCACGCCTGTAATCCCAGCACTTTGGGAGGCCAAGGCAGGTAGATCACCTGAGGTCAGGAATGCAAGATGAGCCTGGCAAACATGGTGAAACCCCCTCTCTACTAAAAATACAAAAATTAGCCAGGCATGGTGGCAGGCGCCTGTAATCCCAGCTACTTGGGAGGCTGAGGCAGGAGAATCCCTTGAACCCGGGAAGCAGAGGTTGCAGTGAGCCGAGAGCATGCCATTGCACTCCAGCCGGGGCGACAGAGCGAGACTGCATCTCAAAAAAATAAAAAAGAGTCCAGACAGGCAATAGTAATGGACTGGCTTAATTTAATCAGAGTGATGACAGAGAAGCCTGAGTGAAATCCAAATGTAATTAGGAAGTACAATCAACAGGACTTAGAGACTAATTTGATATGAGAAGCAAAAAAAGGGCAAATGGTCTAGAATTTGGTTCGGGTGATGAAGTGAGTTATGGACCAAGTCACTGATTCAAAGATAACAAGAATAGCAAGTTTGCAAAGGAAAAGAGCGGGCATAGTTTTGGGCATATTTTATTTGCGGTTTCTATGAAGACCATAACAATCCAATTCCATGATATTATATTATACATCATTTCTTCATTCACAGGCCACATGGAGGTTTACACAGTCATCCCAAATCTGTGTCTTTCCATTTCTGATAACTCACAGAGTGATCCAGAACTGCCATTGTTTCTCTCCAGCTTCCCTTGGATTTTGTCACATCATCGAGTTACCTACCTTCCCTAGCTTTTCCACGGCCCACCAACCCCTCCAAGGGGGTGATGCACACACTATCAGACAGCCAAGTCTCCAGCCAGCAGTTTTATAAATGGAGCTGGAGCTCAGAGCAGAGATTTGAGCCAGAAGTAAGCATTTGAGAGTAATCAGCAGAGAGTTTGTATAAGGACAGCGTTGAGAACAGATGCACTCACCTGAGGAGACTGTGAGAGGTAAGATTCAGGCACAGGTGGAAGCCTAAGGAACAAGAGCTATAAGGAGAAAAGCAACACAGAGGTAGAAGAGCTGGCCAAGGTGAGTGAGGAGCTGTCAGAGACACAGGGAAAAAACATGAGAAATTCAAGAAAGAAGGGAATTGGACAAGCACTGGTCAGGGACATCAAGTGTCACAAAGATATCAAGAAAAATGAGGACTGAAATCTAAATGTGGGAGTGTGGGTACCTGGGCATTTTCCTTGAACTTGTGGGAGCAGTTGAAGATGAAGTGAGGATGTAAAGATGGTATTTTGTGAAGGTAACTCAAGAAATTGGTGTAAGAGAAAGAGATACGGCAGTAGCTAATAGTAGAAAGAAAATGTGTTTTGTTGTTTCCTTGAACATTTGTCTATGACATGAAGCAGCAAGCAGCAAGGCAGTATACTGTAGCAGTCAAGCACTCAGAGTTCTAGAGCCAGACTCTCTGAGTTCAAGTCTCAGCACCATACAGAAGCTGTGTCATCTTGAGGTTTTTCCCTGACTTCTCAGGATCCCATTTTGCTCATCTGTAAGATGGAGATCATAACAATCCCAACTACATACGTAGTGAATGTTAAGTAAGTTATGAGATGCCATGTGCTTAGGTGGTGCCTGACCCATCATCAGCACTTGATAAATATTAGCTGCTCCTGCTGTTGATATTCCTACTTGATCAAAGGAAAGTGCCACTAAAAGGAAGATACTGAAGATACAGGAGAGATAAAGAATTCGTGATGGAGCAAAGCTCCTGAGAAAGCTGAGAGGGATGGAGCAGAGCACTGAGAGAGAGCTCAGCCTTAGCCAGGAGGGACCACCTGCCTTACTGCCAGGGAGAGAAAGTCAGAGGAGAGTACTAGGGAGGTGCAGACACAGATGTATTTGTCTTAGAGAAGCAGGGTACGGGAAGTTGAGAGAGTCTTTATTTTTCTGTGTGAAGTAGGAAACAAGGCCATCTGCTGAGAATGAAGAAGGAAGTATGCGATGGCACCAGGGTTAGAGTCAGGGAGTGGGGAAGGTCTGAGATTGCTGCTATAGAGAGTAGAGATGGAGCATCCTGGGCTGAGAAGTGGTTCTAAGGAGGGTCTGAGATCCCCAGGTCACTGACGCATGTATTTCCTTGGCACTCTCAACAGCCTGTGAAGGCATGCTGAGACTATTGTTTGGATGGTGCCATGGCTGAGACTTTGCTGAGAGGCTGTGACAGAAAGTTAATGGGACAAGGACATTCAAGAGTGGTAAAGTGGTGGACCAGGAAGTCCAGACTGCAACAGGGAGACTATAAAGCTAGGGAAGGAAGAAAACAGAGACATCAAACGACCCAAGGTCTCCATGAATAGGCACACTGAAATAAGAGAATGACAAATGGGAGAAAAGTAGCTGGTGACCAAAGGAGTCAAAAATAATGCATGTGATGGTTAACGTTATATGTGAACTTGACTGGGCCACCAGATGCTCAGATGGCGGGTTAAACACTGTTTATGTGTTTGTCTGTGAGTGAGTTTCCAGGTGATAGTCGCATTTGCATTGGGGACTCAGTAGATTTCCTCCCCTGTGAACAGGAGCATTATTTAGTCCACTGAGGACCTGAATAAAACAAACAGCAGAGGAAGGAGAATTCATCCCCTTTTGCTGCCTCACTGTTTGCACTGAGACATCTCATCTCATATTCCCCTGCCCTCCAGCTCCCCTGGTTCTTAGGTTTTCAGAATCAACTGAATTACAACACGGGTTTCCCCGAGCCTCCAGCTTGTGGGACTTCTCGGCCTCCACAATCACATAAGGCATTTCCTTAAAGGGGCCACAGATTCTTTGCTATTTCCCCCATTTAAATTATATTCAAGTATGTAATTTCCATATACTTGAATCTGAGCTGAATCTGGGTATAAGGATTACCTTTACTGATAAAATGACACAAATGATTATCTGGGGGTATATAGCTTGGGGGATGAGAAAGAAGCCTTGTAGCTTCCATCCAGACCTCTGAGCAGCCTTATAAGAAGTCCAGCTATTCTGAGGCCACCAATGCTGGATACACCAGGTGGGGAGGCCATAAAGAGAGGTCCCGGGACTATGAGAAGAAAGAGGTGACTGGGCAGCCCTCCACTCTTCCAGGCCCAGTTATCTGAATGATCCCAGCCAGGCCCCAGATGTCACAGAGCAGAGACCTTATCCTTGCCATTGTCCCTGCTGCATCCTGACAACCTTGTAGGTTTATGAGCAAAATAAATGACTGCTGTTTGGGGTGGTTTATTATAAAATTGGAGGTAAGCTTTCAGAGACGGCTTGATTTAGAGTGAAGACAAGAGCCAGGGAAGGACTGTGATGATACAGGTAGCTGAAGAAGATGAAAGTGGAACTCTCTGGTGTCAAGAGGGCCATGTGGGGGAAAGGAACCTTCACTCAGGATGAAGAGGACACCAGAGCAGAGAAAGGTGATGAGAGAAACTTGTCAGAATGTGCAAACCTCTTAAGAGATGAGTTTTATTTTCAGGTACCATAGAAACATCTATTTGTATTTGAATATACTTGTTGGCATCGAACAGTACAAACTGAGCCCAAGGAACATATTCAGCAACTACTTAAATTTGGAGTGTGTGATGTTGCCCTAGGTGACTGCCCTATAAATTTAAAATGATAAATTGCATTTCTTCAAAATAATATTCTTAAATATAGATGTCCTATTACTCAACTGATTCCACCACATCCCACTCAACTCCCATATGTTGCCACATATAGTTCCACTTCTCTTTTGTGATGAAAAACATTCAACAAGTTTATTGAGTGAGCATCTGCTATGTGCCAGGCTCTGTGTTAGGTGCTGGACTTAGATTTGTGTTAGTCAAATAATGTCTGTCTTTCGGGATTGTAATGGAGATGTTTATCAGTCACTTAACACAACCCAGGTCCTGAACTATGCATTGTACAGGGCTTATCTCATTTAAACAACAGTGATGAGTAGATAGTGTTTCAGTCGAGGCTCAACGAGAGAAACAGACCCCAGCAAATATGGAAAGTGATTGGCTACAGGGATTTAATCTTACACAGTTGTGGGAGCTGGTTGTCATCACATCTGATGCTGGCCTGTGCAGTTCTGAGAGGAGGAAGTCAAGGAGGGAAGATGGATGTAAAGCAGGGGAGAGCAAGACTAAGCTGGAACCCCCAAGGATGGCCAGTTACATTTTTATTCTGATCTTGGTGGTGTGAGTGTCCTACAGAAGCAAGTACACTTCCTCCTGGACACACCTGACCCAGAAGCCAGAGAAGAGAAGCTGAAGAGGATCCAGAGGACTGTTGCAGGCCTGGTCCCTACCCACTACCGACCAGGCGAACCAGCAGACAGGCAACAGTGTGTGAATAACAAAAGAGCTGCTGCTTCACCTGCACCTTGTGCATCTCCCACGCGAGCTGCTGTTGTGGCTCACCCACTCCAACCAGAAACATACAGGGAAGAGAATTCTGGGAAAGATGCTTCAGCTTCCCCAAGTCAACACATTGCAAGCCACCACAGATACTAATCAAGCAGCAATAATGAGCATGTACTATCATCATTCAAATTTTAACAAAGGCAGAAGCTGAGGCTCTGGTCACAGAGACTCCAAACTGATGCCAAAGCCCGTGCTCTGAGCTGTCACACAGCAGCAATTTTTTCTTCCACCTTAGGAAATTTCATCATGGTGGACAGGTAATAAAATATCTAGATTTTTTTAGCTACCAGTGTGGCCCAGACATGACCAACGTAATCTGTCAGCCACTATGGATACAGGACCTGGGGTCTATGAGAGTTTCAGAGGCCTACAAAAGAGATGTAAAGGCTGACAATAAAAAATATTGACCACAGAATACAGAAAGAAAAGTGAAAATGAATACATGCTTAATTATATGTTTCCAAATCTTTGACTTGACTGCAGCTTACCAGGTGAAACTTTAAATCAGTTTTCTATCATGCAAGATTAGATGTATGAATGTGTTTGATATAATGTAAAATAATAGCTCCAAAACTAAGAGCTCCTCGGTCTACCAATTTTCTCCTGAACCCAGGAAAATTTGAGGAGGGCTGATGTCATTAAAGCCTATTTTATAGATGAATTTGGGGCAGATACTGCAGTCCTGTCTTTTTCCAGTATGGAATTACAAGTGCAGAGAGAGGAGGAAAAATGCTACCTGATATTTACCAGCGATATATATAAAATGAAGTGAAAACGCATAGTTGTGGTCTTGGCATACTGCCCACCTTGCTGATGTGTCAGGAGCATTTTAAACATATCACTGCAGGTGGTGAATGAGAACAGAAACCAGAAATGTACAGATTAAATTTAGCAGCAGATTGAATCGCACTCACCAAGATGTTAGCCTCTCTGCCTGCTCCCTTCTTCCTCTCAGCTCAGGCTGCAGGACACCTAATCACAGAAGGCAGGCTTCTAGTGAATTCAATTAACTGGAAAATGCCTTGCGTGAGTTAATGGATAAGAGAAATGAAAACAGACATAACTTCTTCACAGAAATGGCCACAAGCAGGATGGGAAGGACTCAGCACTGGGCCAGGCTACACTCCTCCTTCTTTGAGGTCCAGATATTTCACAAGCGTGGCAACTATACATCCTAGGTTGTGGGGAGCAGTTAACTCTGAGATAAAACCATGCTTCTGGTGGGGTTCCTGTCTCTGTGGAACTTCAGCTCCATGAGAACGCACTAGCGTCCTGATCTTCGTGGACATACAGTGTTTGCTCTGAATAATTGAAATACTCTCAAATGGTGGTATGGATAGCTGTCATGTATTGAGCATTTGCTACATGTCAGGCATCATGCTAAGCCAAGCTATCTGCCTTTACAACACCTGCTGTTAAGCGTTACGATAAACTGGCTTCATGTAACATAGGACTGTCACCCAACTGCCACTACCATCTACTAGGTACTCATTGCTCCCCCAAGGAAAAGGCACCCTACTTGGGTCTACACACCTGCATCAAGGAGGAACTGGGAACATCCTTCTTCACCCTTCCGGATGCCCACATTCTGAGGCAAAATGACTATGCCTACTTGGCCTGACTCTGGGTGTGCTTGTCTAACTCTCTTACCTTGTCTCAAATGACTTGCATTTCTTTCTCTTGAGATCTCAGACAGGGCTTACTTGTGAAACTCAAACCTAATGTGATCAAAACATATATGAGAGGTAGTGGTGGTTAAGAATGGAGCTGTGCAGCCTGAATTTGCCTTATCATTTATGGTCTTATAGGCATGATTTTTAACAGGTACTTAAAATCCCTGTTACCCCCTATTTTCTCATCTTTAAATGGGTATAATAATAGTCTTACCTTATACGATGTTGTGAGGAATAACAAATTATATGGAACGTGCTTACTATAATATGTGGCACATAGTCAGCACTCAACAAATATTAGCAATTTTACCAATAACTATTTGCCAATAAAGACACTGGGCAAAGAATAAGACCTTATCCCCCAAACCTTAGAACCTTACAGTTCAATGGAGGAAGCAGATATGATGACATATAACGATAATACTATAGAGTGGATACTAGAAATCCTAATATGCAGCAGTTTACAACCTTCCTTCTACTCCCATCAAGAGCATGGCTCACTACAGAAGGGGCATGATTGACACCTACCACAGTGGAGGAAATGGGAGGCCACTTATGCCCCATTTCCCACTTCCCAATCAGCCCAAATGACCTGAGTGACCCTGAAGACATGCTATAGGAGTTTATATAGCTCATTACTTCTTTCAACAAATACCTATTCAATACAAATGTACAAAACCCTGTTTCAGGGGATGCATAGAGTTTGCAATACAGCCAGAAAGACAACATCAAACAAAAAATTCTAAGTGCATTGTATATCAGAAAGTAGAGATGTTGGTGACAAAAAGTCGAAAACTTCTGAAGCATATAAGACCAAGACAGAAGAGACGTTAGTTCAGAGAAGGTAGTGCAGAGCTTTAAAGGCATGAGAATTGAAATAAAGAGGCCCTGCCCAATATTACAATCCATACAACCTATACATGAAGATGGCTAAGCCGACATAGAACCCCTTATGGCGCAGATTGAGAATAGAATTCTAGCTCATTCTTAATATTTGAAAAACTATTTTAGGATTAAAACTGACAACTAAAATCCTAAAGAAATACTATTTTAATTTGTAGTCTTTACAATGGATGAGGAAAATAGAAAATTATAATAGGTAAAAGTACCCCTATAAACACAATTGAATGTAATTTAAATCATTAATAAGAATAGAAAACATGCATGTGGGCAGATACACACACTATCTCTTGGATTTTTTCTTTTCTGTTCCTAGAATTTCTCCCATAGTTGGCAATAAACATTCTTATTTCATGAATTATCAAATCAGGCTATTATATATAACTCTGTATATAATGAATCAATAAATAAAGCTGCCAGCTTGCTTTTCCTCCTAGACCAAAACCTCCTGCCCTAAGCAGGCCACTGCAGTTGAAATTCCAGTCATGTCCTTCTGGCTGTCTTTACTGTCTCTTAAAGAATGCTGTCTGGGGCAGTCATATCCTCCCTCGCAGTCTGGGAGATTAATGGACCCATCGCAGGGCGGGTCAGAGGCAGCCTGGCAAAGAGGCTCTTCACGGTCCCTGAGTTGCTTAGAAAGAGAGTGAGGAAGAGTTTAAATATAAAAATCTGCAAATAATGTGGAGACAGACAAAAATAGGAGCTGACTACACAAATGTGCTCTCAACCTTGAATCTGGGAGGACAGAGTGATGAGCTACCCAGGAAAGAAACACACCTCCCCATACACAGAGATTGGTATTTTGGAAGATCAAGGCCCCAAGCAGGTATCAGAGCCACTTGTCAACAGAAGCAGTCAAGGCAGCAAAGGTTTTAAAATCAAGTAGACCTGAATTTGGACCCCAGTTTTGCCACTTAGCTGTGTATTCTTGCATAGGTCATGTAGCCTCTCTGCGCCTGGGTTTTACATCTAAAAAAAAAAAAAAAAAAAAAAAGACTAGCAATAGCTACTTCTTTTAGCACCCTCATAGGGTGGTGGCAGGGATCATAAAGAATTCATTTAAGTCAACAGTCTTGAATCAAAAAGCCCAACACAAACTATGTTAAGGAAAAAGGAAAAAAAAGAATGTATAGGTCACCTAACAAGGATGACCAAGGGAAGACTAGGCCTCAGGGACTCAAACATCATCTAGACTGTTTTTTTCTGTGTATTGGCCTCATTTTGGCCCACTGCAGATTGCTTTCCTCCATGCAGCAGTGAGAGGTAACACAGGTGGATGAGCTCCTAACACAGAGAGCCTCTCCCCCCCAGCCTCACATGTAAGATGCCAGGAATGGACTCTGCTTGGTCCACCTTGGATCCTGTGCCCATTCCTGTAGGGTATTAAAATGAGCTAAGCTGAGCCTCAAATACACCCTGAAGGTAGGAGCATGGGTTCTCTATATCAACACAATCCAGGAAGTCCTTTAATCTCTTGTTCTTTCTCTTTTTTAATTATTTCTTTGGATATATAACAGGTGTGTATACTTATGGGGTACACAAGATACTTCAATTATTTGGAAAGGGGAATTATCACATTGAAATAAGAAGAAATACCGTACTGAGAAACAATACCCCCCTTGAGACTTCAAACTGCTCAATAAACATGAAGACATTAATCTGAATGTCAGGATTTCCACTGTCAAATATTATAATAACCATCTAGCAACCAAACAGAGCATGCAGATGCCTTTTATTTTGGGTCATTCTTTTAGCATATGTTTATCATTTCACATATTTACTCATTCCTCACTTATTGAGCATTTTCTGTCTGCCAGACACTGTGCTAAGCATCTCACATCTATCATTATCATTCAGTTTCCACAACAATCTTAAAAAGCACTGTATTAATCCCATTGCACAGTAAGCAAACTGAGGCTCAGAGAGGTCAAGTAATTTGCCTAATGTTTCACAGAAATGGACTTGAACACAAGTCAAGCCAAACTCCATGTTATTAACCACTGGACTACCACTTGGTAAGACTTAAGGGAAAAGTGATTAGTTTTTTCTAGGGGATATTGTCACAGTGAAAAGGTGACATTTGAATTCAGTCTTTAAGGATAAGTTAGAAGCTTCTCAGCAGGAAATATGATAAAGAACATTTGAGGCAGAGGAAAGACGATGTACAAAGATACAATATGTGCATAAAATGTTAGTGTTCAATGTCTCAAGTCAAAGTCCAATAAATCTTACTAGCTCAAACTACTAGAAGAGACAGCCTGAATTAGGAAAAGGTCTAAAATATGTTGATTTATAAGAAAAAGAAAATACAGTTACTAAATATGTTTGGAAAGCTTACAAACATACAAAATTTCTGGAAAAAAACTTGTCAAGAGATCTACCTGTTTAGTTTTAGTGCAAACCATTTTTGCCGCATGGACATCGGGGAATGGACCCCAACCATTCCTACACTGTCTTATTAGCTATTACATAACTCTCTTCTCTTGAAATTCTCCCAGCTGCTTTTCCCAGCCTAATTACTGAAAGGTAGCTACATCTGTTAATCTGCTAATGAAACCCACATTAGTAATATGTCGCCAATTTCAGATAATATAAATGAAGTTTTAATTTGATTACAGGTTTTTAAATCAAAAGTAAAAATGAATGCCTTTGAAAAAATCAGAGAAAATCATTTAAATAATAATAGTAAGTAAAATAGAATGAATGTTTTCTTTCCCATTATACATTGCTTCTCTTCCATATCTCAGTAAATAGGACAACCATTTACCCACTTGATCACGTAGGAAACAGAGGCAACACCATATTCCTCACACTCCTCATTCCCTTTCCTCTCCCCGTCATGCCATCCTCAAGTTCTATGACTTCTGCCTCCCTCATATCCTTGATCCCACCCCTCCTCACCATTCTCTTTGTTACTGCATCAATTTAGGACTCATCACCTCTCTCTTCCCTGCCTCTGTTCTTGCTGCTCTCCCATCTATCCTCTGATGTGAGCTTTGTAATATCCAGTCTGTCAAGTATCTTCCATCACTATCAAGGATGGTTCACCACACAAGGCCAACTGGAGTCTTTCTCTAGAACTGTGCCACAGATGCTGAGGAAATAAACTCTTTATCATGTCTTCAGCCATATGGGAAAGGCTGACTGCAATGGAAAAGGCTAAGGCTGACATTCAGAGAGAAGGGGAGGGATGAGCGATGGAGAGTCCTGGAAATGTCAAATCCTTAGTTCTCATCCTTGAGCTGATTCCCTACATTTACCCCTGTATCTTTATCAACTGTAGACACCAGTAAATTACCTTTGTACTTAAAGCAAACACAAAACAGAAAACAATGTCCATTCCTGGATCTTCACTGACTCCCCATTAGGGTAAAATCCAAGTTTATGAACCCAGCAAACTCAGCCCTTGACAGCATACCTCTGCCTCTCATCTTTATCTCATCTTACCACGCTCCATGATCACATTCTAAGTTCAAGGCTGCCTTTATACTGAGCTGTGTTTGGTTATTGTTGATATTGCTGTTGCAATTGTTGTTACTGTTGATGACACAATGACTTCACCATTCTTTTATCTGCATTGCACATACGAGGCATTGATCTGCTTAGCTAAGTTATATTGATCTTTTATAAACCTCCTCCTAGACTGAATTCTCTTCTCTGTGCAAACTTAGCCTCTAAGCACAGCTCTACTGTAGCAAAAAAAAAAAAAAAAAAAAAAGTTTAAAAATCTCTGTTTACCTTTCTGCCTTCTCCTACTCAATGAGAGCAGAGCAAGACAGTCTGTCTTCTCCCTAACTAACCCAGTGTCTGGAACACAGAGCAGGTAGTCAGAAATGTTTGTTGAATGAAGAAATGAATGAGTATACTGAGAAAATTCAGTTTGAATATCTTAGAAATTATATTTTAAAATCTTGTTTTAGAAATTCTCAAAACTTTACCCCCAATATCATTGAAGATTATAATACATATATACATATTCAACTCCTAGGTTAAATTTTCTTGTGATTGAGCTGATTCTCTTAAGGAGGTTAATATTAGCTTTTAATTATAACCTGCCATCCAACTAGTACTTGAATAAATGCAAGGAAAGAAATCCTTCTGCGTATCAACGGAGGTGAATTCAATTCAATCATTCCATTTAATTTTGCATTTTTTCTGCTCTAATAGTCAAATTGCTAGAGGAGATGTTATTTCCATAAGCTCATCAACCGGAGACTGCAGAGAAGTTACTTGAATATTTTTTAAAGGCTACCTATTTCAAGGGTGGGTTCAAATAATTTCAAAGGTAAACTGGTTCCCTGACACCTTCTCAAAGGTTCTCTGCCATCTCTGATTCCCTTTCCCAAAAGCATTAGCCATGTGTGTTGGAGGCTTTTTTCATTCCGCTTTCCCTCACCCCACGCCCATGCACCACACACCCACCTCCTCACCTCCCATTTAAATGGGGTCCCTCTTTCAAAGCTCTTGCCAGAAATCACCTCCTCCATAAAGCCTGCTCACATTTACAAGGCATTGATCTGAACTTATCAAAACATCCTTACTGTGGCATCTTAAAGTATGACTTTTAGGGTAATTTAATTCAGCTCATAACCTCAGTGAAATGAATAGACCTTTTGTTTCACCTGTTTCACCTCCCTGTATTGTAGGAGAAAGGGCCCAGTCCTGGAGTTGAAGCCAGGGAAACCTATGTAAGAACACTAGATCTGCTGAATGGCTGTGCAAATGACAGCATCTTTCTGGATTTCCGTTTCTGTATCTGTAGAATGGAGACAATATTGCCTGCCTTACGGGTTGTGGAGAGAATTCAACGGCCTAACATATGTAAAAGTTCAATCATTATTAAAGTCACTATTTACAGATGCACCATGTGGGACTAAAAACGCCCTCTGAGAGTCACACTGAAGAGGGTATTTGATAGACACACTCAATTCTCCTTGGACCAGATGCATCTCTGAGTGATTCTCAAGCAGGCTGTGCATGCAAATCAATGAGTAAAGGCTTTTCAAAATGCAAATTCTGGATGCTGCTGAGCAGAATCTCTCAAGGTAAAATTTACCAAACATGGACATGTATTAGCCGCTCATCTGTTGATGCTGATAAGTAGCCCCTATTGAGAACTTCCAAACAATTGAAAACAGAAGCACCTCTCCAGGCAATCAGACAGGCAGAGCCTCCATAACCACAAATTCCCAGCCCACAGTACCCCAGATGCAGTTGACTAGAGAAGGGGGCACTCTCCAAATCGAAGGTAGCTGGCAAGGCATTTCAGCCAGGTACACCAGAATAAAGAAGAAAAGTTCTTGTCTTTCTGGAAAGCAATCATCCCAGCTGGGGCATGATCAGAAAGACAAATGCGTTTGGTGCACACACCCAAGGGCTGGCTCTATTCCAAGTCTGCAGCATCCTCTTGGAAAGGGAGCAAAGGAAGTGTGGAGGTGGGTACAGGTTATCATGCCTTGCTTGCTTCCACCTGTAGAGTCCTACCAATAAATCCAATAAATCTACATGCCATATGCTAAGCTTCTTACACAAACCATCTCCTTGACCCTTCACAATGGCACTAAGAGGTAAACGTTACTATCCTCATTTTACAGAAGAGGAAACTGAGGCAAGAAGAACTTTGCTAGTATGCAACAAAACTGAACATGAACAAAGATCTGCCTGACTCCGAGCTCTGTCTTAAGAGTCTGGGAATAACATGGTATTATTTTAAATATGTGAGACTCCATTTCTTCATCTACAGTAATGGGAATTTTACTATTGTAAAGAGTGAGATAGAGATGGGGAAGGACATGTGGCCATCAATAAGTTGCAGCTAGTATTGTTGTTCAATATTGCTGAAGGATCCCTTTGAAATCATACCATGAGGGGCTGTGGTCTGAGGAGTGGGCATTTTCAGAGATTATTTGAAAGCCAAATACAATTCCTTTAAATGATGGCCTACTTGAAATTTATTAGTTATTTACTGACAATACACATTGTTATTACTCTGTTTTGGCTTTTCTAAAGCAATGTGTAAAATTATTAAAAATGAGTAAATAAGTGGAAAAGGCCCTCAAATTAGAAATGAATAAGTTATTTACAGTTGAAAAGTCATGTAATGTTGTCATGTGATGTTACATCAAGCCAAAGCAGTGTCCCAGCAGAAATGCAGTGCAGGCCATTTGCTATATTGGAGTGTGCGTACATTCCAGAGTCTGCCACTCCTCCTCCAGGTGGGCCCTTCTGTTCTGTGAAAGCCTTCACCCCAGCATGCCTTCTGGTCAATGCCCAGGCAGCTACCATGTGCCCTCGAGTCCCTTCTCCTTTTGTTTTCTCGCTGCCCTCACACCATGCAATACTGTAATACTCCACGGAACTGTAGATCACAGTGCACCCTGTATGGCAGAGAACAACTTCCACACTAGCTAGTTCCTCCGAGAAGGCAAACAACTCCTTTGATTCACCTTACATTACACAATTTTCCAATATCCCCAACTTGGGTTTTGCAATTTAACTATTTCAAGCCCACTTTTTTGAGTCTAAATCAGCATGCAGCATCTTTAATTGCAGTCAGCACTATGAAAACTACATGTGTTCATCAACTGTGAATAGCCAAACAAATGTCAGTCATGTCATTCCTGTCTGTAAAACACTACCCCAGGCCACACCTGAAGTAAGTGACAGAGCTGAGATTGGAACCAGGACTCTCTGGCTGTGGAGACCACTGTCTTAATCATGATGCCTTGTGTCTTTTTGAGAGGAGAGCTCAGCAAACATAAAATTTAGATTTGGAAAAAAACAGACATTTGTAGAGTCCAACACACGTATTTTAATAATGATGAATATGAGTCACAAAGTAATTCCAAACTATAACACATCGACAACTCTGTTGAAAAAAAGTTTAGAGGGTTGGAATTCCAGCTCTGCCCCTCGAGAGCTGTGTGACCTTGGGCATATCGCTGAGTTTTTCTGAGCAACAATTTGTTGTTTAAATGATATTCCCTTAGGAATCCTGAAAAGGTTGTATGTCACTGTAAATCTGTTGCCAGACTTACAGATGTTGTACATAAATACTCAACAAGAGTATCATAAAATATGTGCTCAGTAAATGATAAAATTGGTATTTTAATATTCTGTATTATATCTCTATGTCTTTGTACATGTTTTCCTGCTGCCTCAGGTACCTCACAAACTCCTGTTTATCCTTTAAGACAGAAGCTTGGGACCCAGATCCTCCGTGAAAAATATTCTGTCCCTCTCTCTAGCTCTATTTTATGGCAGAGGTTATCATTCCTTTCTTGGAGCCATGACAGCACCTGGAGGTAGCAGAAGAGCTAAATAAGAAATGGAGGACATGATTCTGTGGACAGAACCTTCCCCAAAATTAAAAAAGTGGGAAAGGAGATTATAGAACAAATGAACAATCATTCATTCAACATTCATTGAGCATCTGCCAAGTGCCAGACATAGTACCAGGCACTGAGGAAGCGATGTGGAATACCATGTGATCCCCGTCCTGGCACAGCTAAATGCTAGTGGAGGAGAACGACAAACCCACTCACTGATTAACATTCAGAGTGATGTGTGAAATCACACTGCAGGTGAGGAAAGTCTGAGGCAGAGCTCTTAGACTGCATTTTGGAAGACAGGCAAGAGTTTGAGAAGGTGAGAAGGGAAGGCGTGCATACAGCATGAAATGGAATGGCATATTTGGGAAACTGCAGGTTGATCAGAATGATTCCAACGAAGTAAACTGGGCATCTTGGCCTTTATCCTAAAAGATATGGAAGCCCTCACAGGAGAGTAACAGGGCCATACTTATTTTCTTGATAAGTGTCCAATCCTTTATACCAACCTGGATCATTCTATTTCTTTCTACACACATTCATTAAGATAATATTCCTCCCAACATCTGTTTTGAGATTTCTGTTACTTTCAGTCTCAGATATTGATGAGGACCCAGTCTTGCCTAACAGAGTGGAGATTAATGTAGTCCAATCCTGTGGCTCCAATTACACAGAGAAATGTGATAAAGGAGAGATGAAAGCTGCCAAGGATTTCTTTTTCTGATAAAGGGAAATACCAAGACACTTGGTGGAACGTATTTTATCAGCTTGTGTTATTATCAGAAAGAGAAAGCCTGCTCTATCAGTGCATTCTGCCACTGTGTCAGTGAGTAGTTTGCAATCAATCAGGGAGATGGTGCTTGAATTCTGGATGGCCCATCTCTGTCTGTCTTCTCCCTATGTGAGTAAAAAAGGATCTTTATATGACAGGATCATTTATTAAGAGTAAGATTTCAGTATTCCTTTCTGTGATAAAGCAGCCAGAGACTGCTTTGGACTCTTTCTAGAATCAAGACATCCTACCTCTTCAAAGCTCAACACAAAGACTTACGTCAACAAAGCTATTTATCTCAGAGAAGAATTCTCCTATAAGTCCCTCAACTGGATATCTTCATTTGTTAACACCTGCTTTCTTCTTTACCTCCTTAATTTAGTGTTTGTCTTGCTAGTTCACAGACATTGCTATTTCTGTAACCAACAATGAATTAATTGAATTAATGTCCTATCATTAGATAGCTCTTTTACTATTTAGAAAACCCTTTCACCCAAAACAAATGGCCCCTCAGTAATGTATTTCTTCATTAAAATTCCTCTTCTCTTAGAGCTGTTTAGTAGTTCCTGATCTTGGGTTCCAAGGCTCATTCCACCCACCTCTTGGCCAGCCTAGTGTACCTGTCACCTTGCACCAGGTCACACAGTGAAACAATCCCGCTATCCCAGTGGCTTCTAACAAAAGTTCATTTCCCCATCATATTACATTTCAGCTGTAGGTTGGCTGTAGCTCTACTCCATAAGTCGTCTTCTTTCTTGAGCCCAGACTGAAGGAGAAAAGCTATCTGAGACATGCCATTCTGTGTAGTGGGGAAAGAAGCAATGACAGAACCATGTGATATCTCTCAATGATTCTGTTCGGCATACATGCTTTCTTCCCACATTTTACTGGCCAAAGGAAATCAAAAAGTCAAGCCTAATGTTGATGGGACACAGAAGTGTAACATTCTCACAGGAAAGATAGCAAATTGGAAACAGTAATATAATTTACTACACTTGGAATGCCTTGCACATATACACTGCTGAGGAGTTTGCAGTGCTCCCTAAAATCAATACTCCATTTTCTTTCTTGTATGTGTTCAAAACACCAAAAACCATGTCCTCCTCCATTTGTGCCTCAGAAGCCCACCCAGTCCTGGGTCTTGGTCTTTTCCCTCCCCTGTGTAACCTGGGAGTGATAGTCTAGAAGCAGAATGAATGATCGCTGGTAACTCCAAGGGTTCCCTAAAAGCTACTCATAGCAGGCATACCTTATTTATTTTATGAGGAGTTAGTGGAAGCAATAAAAAGCAGGATAAGATTTCTTAGAATATTTGAGCCAGAAGGAATTATAAATCATTTTTCAAATTATCTTAATTTTGTAAATTAAAAAAAAAAGCAACTGCTATAAGGGCCAGAGAGGTATATTTGTTTGCCAGTGCTCACGAAGCTAGAGATAATAAGGCAAAAACCATAACTCAGATTTTTTTAAAGTCAGGCCTTTTTCATCACCCCCAAGCCACCTAACCTGTTAGACAAACTTCAGCAAAGGTTTTGCCTTTATCTCTCATAATGTGCCGTGAAGAAGATGAGGAAATGTGACCCAGATGACAGTACACTTGAATGAAACTGTACCTTGTTGAAATAATATACCCAGAGTACTGATTAATGTGTCCATACCCAATTCAAGGAGGTCTCTAGAAGTGTACTAAAGGAATACTCTCTAAGTCTTATCTTTGCCAACATTTTTTGTTAATTACTATGTCACAAACATAAAGATCATGCTGTGATAGTCACTGTCCCTGTTCATGAACTCTCCTTGAACACATGATAGAATTGCAATTTCTGATCTCCATGTGGTTGGTGAGGCCACGAAGCTAATTCCAGCTAAACAACAAAAGTGATGTGTTACTTCCACCCTGGAGCATCTAACTGCTAGTTTAAAAATTTCCAGAGTCTTCTTCCTTCTGCCATTTTTACCAGCAACATTGCAGGTGAAGGTTTCACTCGGCCTGACTCCTGGAGGGAAAAGACATGGAGCAGAGTCCCAGCCAATCCACAATGGACATGTAACATAAGCAAGAAACAATCTTTTAGGTTAATTACCTCTGGGATCAAGGACTTGATTATCTTTCAATATAGTAGAGACTATCCTAACTGACTTTCATACTAACAAAAATCTAATATTTTAAAAAGTTTAGAAAGATCATCAATATAATGGAAGACCAATTAAGGATAAAAAGCATTGCCACACATTGTTATTAAGGGATAAATGTGTCTAACAAAATAGAACTTGAGAGTGCTGATGTAATTTCCTGTACTTAAATTTCAGAAATCAATAGCAATTCATAAGTGGAAAAGTCTTTGACCTATAAGCTCTAAAGGAATCAATATTGTACTTTGGCTAACAACAATTCCAAACTCACTGATAATCTGCACTCATAAAAATGTGGTATTTAGAAATCAAGGAAATGAATAGCCCTGTATGCTGCAGAGAACACACCAAAAGCATCAGTCTTTGGTGAACGAGAGCATAGCCAGAGGAGAATACTAAGATGCTAGGGGAACTTGAATTATGACAGATAAGGAGTTGTCAAAGTATTCAAGATGGGTGGCCCAAAAAGGAGGAGATTTAGCCAGGACATATAATCTTCTTTAAATATCTGGAGATCAGCACTGTCCTGGGTTACAGGAAAAAATAAAATAAATATCTTTATATTTAAGAAAGCTGTAATGAGTGAGAAAGTTCAATTCTGTTTTACATCAAGGCCTATAACAAAGAGTCATGGGACAAACCTGTAAGTAAGAGGCGGGCCCTGGGAAACATCCCTTAACCTCCATAGAAAAGTCTCTCTTGGGCCCCTAGATAAGATTGGCCCTTGTTGAAACAAAGAACACACTGAATTTGTCTGTATGAAGATGGCAGAAAACCATGAAGTTCTTCAGGGAGAGACTACATCATCTACCTATATTCCAATATTTGGTACACAGTCAGTATTTATAGAATGAAGTTCAATCAGAAGAAATGTTCAAACACACAGACTCCTACAGCAATGGAAAGAGTACAAATGCCTTGTTTATGGAATTCATCCAGTGAAGCAAGGGCTGGAGGAGATGACCTTCTAACAGCTGTTCTAATTCTGCTTCCAGCCTTCTGCAAGGCAGCTCAGTCTTTCCTGGAATCTGGCATTTAAAGCCCACCTCCAACTCATGTGCTCTGAACACATGGATAATTTGAGCTGTTTTTCATTCTGTTTCCAAACTCATATTTGGTTTGCAGTCACTTACAGAGGACAGCAGACTTCCCAAGTCATCTGTAATGGGCCACAGGATTAAAACAAACATCTGGAAAAAGGAGGCAATATTGTGAAGATCAGTGCAGAATTGGCCCATCCCAAATGAACAAAATGTCGTGGGTGAAAGAAAATTTCCAATCATAGTCAAATAGAGTAGCAACAGACACCTAGAATTAGAAAATATTTTTGGATCAACCAAGTTTAAGCACCTCAAATTAAATCAGCGAGAACTCTATTTCAAATTTAAGATTTGCCTTTTAATATAAAATCTCCAGAGAGAGAAATTTAGTTATCAAAGGAAACAGTTCTATTTTAGCATTATATTTGTTGTAAAGTGACATGTAGTTGAAAATATCTCAGGCATGACGGGATAAAATCATTTTAATAAAATGTCCATCTGGGCTTTTGGTTTAAAACGATAGATTGAAACCATATGTTTGTCTCTGTTCTCTTCCTCCAAACCTTTCTAAAATGATATTACAAAAATTCAAAAAGTATAAATCTACGAGGGCAACGAATGGGAAAGAGACAAGAACAAGAGATAGGGCTCAACAAATTTTTGGAAGACAGAGAGTAGAAGGCATTCATGGGCCTGAGAAAGCTCAATACCAGGTGTTGCAGAAAAGGAAGCCAAGAAGACGTGGCTCATTCATGCTGTACAGCTCTGGAGAGGCTGGCAGCTGGCGGGGGTCTGCTTCCACCACAGGTAAGTGTGAGATGGGGGGTTAATCAAAATATCCCTAACAAGCAATGTACTTCCAGGACCCTTCCCCACTCCTGAAGCCAACTACCTCTCCCACTCAGGAAAAAACTGGAGGATTACAATGTGAGAAACTGACATGGAGCAGCTGCTAATGTGAGGTAAGCAGGTGTCCTGGGAAAGGGCTATGCTGAAAACAAGAAAATTAAGTGAAAGTTTACATATCAAAATATGAGATTCCCCATTCTGCTAGTATCAACTGGCTCCAGGAATACTTGACAGTGTGTTCTTCTAGGCAAGAGACCAGTTTCCTAGAGAAACTAAACTGCCTGCTAAAAAGACTTATAGGCACAGATAGTTGAGTGTGTCCCAACAGAAAGGCCTGGTTCCCACCAAATTAATACACAGTGTAATGCATGTACCCATTCTTACACTCTCCCATGGGTACTTAGGACTTCCAGTCTTCTGTTTAGAATACCACTCTTAACCGTAAGTGGACTTCTAAGGAACACCAGACATTTGTGTGAAGTCTACAACAAGAGACCAAAATAAACATTTTTTAAAGTAACGCAACCCAGAAACAAAAAAGTGAAATACAGAAAAAAATTTAGAAAACAATAGTTGACATCCTCATATATCAAGGTAAAGAATAAGGTGCATTTTTACAAAAGACTTGTAACAAAACATTTATAGAAAAAGATGGAACTCTTGTCAGTTATAACAGCAGAAATCCAAATTCAATAGAATGGTTGAAAGAGGAAGTTGGGGATAGCGTCTGGAAAGTGGACCAAGTAATGGAATATATGAAGACAAAAGATAAGGCAATTAGAAGATCAATCCAGGAGATTCAATATATAGTATTCTAGAATTAGGAAAAGAGAAAGAGGTGGGAGGAAATGAGACTAGAAATAATATTAGAAAATTTTCCACAGCAAAAGGATCTGAGTTTCCAAACTGAGTGTTATCACTCATTGCTTGGGAAAAGGCATATTATTGTCACATTTGAGAACTTTGGGAATAAAGAGAAGACTCTAAAACCTAAAAAAAAAAAAAAAAGAAGAAGAAGAAGAAAAAGAAAAACAGAAGTGATGTACTAAAGACTAAGAATCAGTATTCTATTATTTAAGGCAACACTGGAAGCCAAAAATCAATGCAACAAAGCCTTCCCAATTTTGAGGGTTCTAATCCAGAGTCATAACCAGACACACTGTCATTTAAGTGTAAGTATTGAGAAAATGCATTTATATATATATGACTTTTGAAAAAAAAGACTTTCCTTAAATTCCTTCTCTGGGAACCACCACATGTTATTCTCTACCAAAGTGAGGACATACATCAAGAATTTTTATAAATAGGATCTAGAAAACGAGAGAGCTAACATAGGAAAGGATAAAGGGAAGTCCCTAGATGACAGCCTTGCAGTGAGCCCTGGAGAGCTACCAGTCCAGACTGTATCAGAAAGACAAATCATTCCAAGAAAAGAGCTTTCCAGGAAGAAGAAAATAAAAAAAACAGACTGGTAGGATACCTGGCAAGTTTGACTATGAGGCTGATATAAATACTAAAATGGTTTTTTAAATTAAGCCAAAGAGGTTTAAAAAAAAAAATAGGACCACCAAAATGTAAGCAAAAGACAAAAACAACCCTGCAATTAATAATTCCAGAGGAATTGATCAAATATATTACTTGTCTAAGGGTTAGAACACACACAAACACACACACATTCGAATGGCTCACACAGTTGCTGAGTGACTTAAGACTCATGTCAAAAAAAAAGGGTGGGGGGGAAGACCCATGTCATTTCCCCTCTTAAAACACATTAGTGACTCCCCATGTCTTTCCAGGCTTTCTGAGTTTTAAGAACCTAAATAAATTCCATCACTTTTCAATGAGTAATCTAAGTTCCAGAGAGGTGACCTGACTTGGCCAAGTTTGTTAATCAAGTGAGGCTTAAGTCTGAAAGAACTCAGATCCCTGTCTTTCAACTGACTGCCCCTTCCACTGCCAGCCCAGATGACAGAAACACATCTCTTGTTTTTATTTCTGAAATCATAATAGTATACAATTCCCCATTAGAACATACATTCAATTCCAAGAACTATTCACTTACTCAGCTCTCCCCTACCTGTTAAAAATAAAGCAGAGGATTATTTCTTTGATATTGTTATTTACAACCTACAAAGAGATGAGGACCTAGAATGAGCTACCATGAGATGCCCACTGACCCGGGGGAGGCTCTGGCCGGTCTCTTCCACGTTGCAGCACCTATCTTCCCACATTCCCAGTAAAACAAGTGATGAAGTCATGGGCAGTTTTAAGACAGATAATGGGGACAAGTGGGACCATAACCTCAGTGCTCATGGCTTAAGGCTGCTTAAATCCATCTCAGAACACCCACCTTCGCTTTTCCATTCACTAAGCTTTCGGGCCACTCCTGCAGTGGAAGAGCATTCTAGGAACACCGCCTTTCTTTCTTGGGATGTATTTGATCATTCACCAAATCTCTATGGGTGTCTGCTCTGGTGAGGCAATGGGCCAGCCTTGGGTATACAGTAGTGACAAAGATAAATAGCCCTTCATAAAGGCTAAGATCAAAAATCTAGTGCAAGTTGACAGAGTTCACACGCAAATGTGGAGAGTATTGGGTCAGAACCTGCCTCCTATACATCAACATATACCCCATATCACAGCCACAGCCTGCCTGACAAGCCTTCTCAGTCATCCAAAACAGAATGGGCTCTGCCTTGGGGGTATCAAGCTCCCCATCATTGAAGGTTTACTGATCACAGGCAGAGAAGTCAAAATGCAAGTATCCTGCCCTTTCCCCCTTTCCAATGCCTGATGAAATCCTACTCCTCCATCAGGAGCAGGTTCAAATGTCCTATCCTCAGTTGCGTCACCCTGACAGTTCGCAGTGTTTCACATCCACACTCTGGGTTGCTATGACTCTCTGGTCTGCTCACTGCTGTTTCTTTCCCTTGTGCTATTTCTTGGCAGGAGCTGACCCATAATTTTTTGTTTACAAATCTATTTCTTCACTTGAGGATGGTTTTTTTCCTATCAGCAAATGCCTGGTGCTTTGGAGGTGCTCAACATGTATGTGGTGAAGGAATAAAGCCAACCTCATTCCTCTCTATTCTCCACTTGGACCGTCCTTGCGTAGCCTGCTCCCATGCCCTCAAACACAGCAACACTGATCCCACTTCGTAACCCTGGCTCATGCTGTTTCCTGCCTGGAATGCCCTCACCCCTTATTCTTTTAACAAACATTTTTGAATGCCCACTGTGTGCCAGGCATTGTGCCAAGGATAAGCAAAACACTTCCCTCCTCTCCCATAGCTTAGAGCAAAGGCACATCAATGAACAAAGCCTTATAATTTGGCATGATGAGTGGTGATGTGATAAGTAAACACAGGGTGTTGTGGAAACCCAAAAATACCCCATCCCTTACTCATGAGGTTGGGAAACCCTCACCAGAGGAGGTGGCATTGTTGCTGCACCCCGACAGTGTAGTTAGGGTCAGCCAGGTCAAGGAACTGAAAAGAGAGTCTTGGGCGCATGCCCTTCCTGTCGCCCTTCCTACCCGTCCCACTTCAAGGCCCACCTTCTTCAGGAAGCCAACCGCAGCCTCGCCAGCCGCTTTGGCCCTCACTGAGCACTCTCCACTGTACTCCTACACTCACATGATCTATGACGATGGTTCAGTAAGGAATTGGTGCAGTTGGCTGTCTGAGAATTCTTCAAGAAAGCTTTCTAAAAAGAAAAACAAGAACAGACCACAAGTGTCTCAGTCTATTCCCAAATATGCTGATTTGATCAGAACCTGTACTTTCTATGGGCTTCCCAGGTGAGTCCCCGTCCAAACAAGTGTGAGAATCACTACCATACACCATTCCTTTTCACACATGCTACATCAAGCTATGTTTATTTTCTAATGAAATGTTAATGGCATTTTCTCACCTCTGCTTTTGATCTTAAAGTTGACATCGGTTGTCTGTTGTATCCACTGTAAATCTTGATTCTAGCACAAAACTGTCATCAAAATAGGTACTCAATAAGTATTTAAAGTCAATGAAGAAAAGATATGCATAATAGAAAGAATATGGCTGGGTATGGTGGCTCTTGCCTATAATCCCAGCACTTTGGGAGGCCAGGGCAAGTGGAGAACCTGAGATCAGAAGTTCGAGACCAGCCTGGACAAGATGGCAAAACCCTATGTCTACTAAAAATACAAAAATTAGCCAGGCGTGGCAATGGGCACCTGTAATCCCAGCTACTTGGGAGGCTTAGGAAGGAGAATTGCTTGAACCCGGGAGACAGAGGTTGTAGTGAGCAGAGATCGCACCACTGCACTTCAACCTGGGTGACTGAGCAAGACTCTGTCTCAAAAAAATAAAAAGTAAGAAAGAATAGAAAAAGATAGACATTTGGCCCTCAAGACTAAAATGTGTACTATGTCATTGAATAATCCTGATACACGGCATTTATATAGTACTTTACCACTTATAAACTGTCTTCCCAAATGTTATTGCAGTTGATCCAACTACCCCATAGGGTGGGTAGGCAAGGCTATTATTACTATTATAACCACTAGAATTTATAAATTAGCTAACTTAATTAGCAAACTGAGGCTTTGAGATGTTAAGAAATTTGCCCAAGTAAGAAAGGGTCAAAACCAAGTTTTAAAAATCCAGAAAGCTCCCTTTCATTTCTTTCCTACCTCACCACTTTTTCAAAGGATTTTTGTTAAGTACAGTAAATGTGTTGTTTTCTTAGTTTAGATACAGAGCAAAAATATTGGAGGTGGAAATAAATCTCATGTAAGAAATATACTTGTCTGTGAGACAGCCAGTGATGAATTTGTGGGTACCAGGGAATCATTCCAGTCTAGCCATAGGAAGATAAATGTTTGCATTTGGCAGGGGAATAAAAAGGATGATGATGGCAAATAAAGGCCCAGGAGTTTGCAGAAGATTTTGTCATTGCCTTCCATGACATGATATCTGGAGTGATTAATGGAAACTTTTTGCACAGTGATATTTAATTGCTCAGTTTGGGGAGTTAAGATGTAAACACTCAAGCAGTGGACAAAATTTCTCATCAAAAATGAGATCTGGGGACACAGGCCATGGTTCACAGAGAGTGTGCAAATAGGAGAAATTTAGACAACACAGCACAGCAAGGTCACTGAGGAACATGCATAACTATTCCTCAATTTATCCAACCGTTAATTCTGGTAGGGCTTTCTCTCAGAGAGGATGGGTCTGATTTTTCAACTCCTGCACAATATCCTCACCCTGAAAGATGATGCAACCATGGATTGGATGGTTGCAAACTGGGGTGTTCAAGTACATGGGGTCATACGCTGGGAAAGGAAGACTTTCAGGTATCATCACAAGGTTGCTCAATCATTTTCATACAAAAGAAATGTGACACTACTTGCGAACTGTGACTCTGCCAGAGTCTAGGAGACTCAGAACTTCAGTCCAGTTAGCAAGCATTTACATAGTTCAGGTGCTGGGGGGGTTCCTCTTTTCTCCTTCAACAATGTTTCACCAAATGCAGATCAGAGCTGTCACTCACCCTCTGCATTCACAACAAAGCGCACGCTTACCAGGCCACACAGGCCAGTCCCGAGACCACCCTAGATTCCTCCCTCCTCCTCCTCAGCATCAGCTGAGCAGAAGCCTGTGTCAGCCAGCCTTCTTCTCTTCATTCTCAGGCTATAGCCCGAGCTTTTACTTCAGGCTTTTGGGGGGAAGAAGGGGGGGAGAATAGTGATGACCACTGTCACAACCTCCTGAACAGCTTTCCTCCTTTCGGGTTTTTCTCTCCATTTCTTTTTCCACATGCCTGTTGGAGTCATCGTTCTAAAGCAGACATTACCAAGTCGCTTATCTGCGTAAGGACTATCAGAGCTCCCTGTTACTGTGAGAGAGAGAGAATCCCAAGTTGCTTGCATAGCCTTCAAGTCCGTCACAGTCTGAGCTGAGCCTATCTGTCCACTCCGCCTATCATTTGCCCTCCTGCTTTCTCCTTTGACACTCCCTGGCCCTCTGGACTCATTCACCATCCCTTCCATCCATGTCACACTTACAGAGGCTCTGGGCATTTATTCCTAATGCACAGTCCCATGAACCCAGCAATGTACTCTGCCTAAGATACAGTTACAGTACCTTTCCCTCTGTGACTGGAAGAGGGAGGAACTCCTGAGTTCTGGCTTGAAAAATATAAGTACTAATATGTGCCATTTCCAGGACTGGTCCATAAAAACTTTCCGTAGGTGATTCTGCATACTCTTTCCCCCAAGGTAATGTCTGTGAAAACCAGATACTGAAAAACTTAAGCACATAAAAGCTTTAAAAAAGAGACTTTAGGCTATATAGTTATATTCACTGCATTTGAGAAATGCAAATAAATATCTCAGGCTATTTTGATTATTGGACTGTGACTCTTTATCTGCTACCTACTGTGAGATTAGACCATATGTATAATAGTTTCTAAATGATTTCAAATCATTCTCCAAACCTTTAGTGGAAAACTACTATGTGTCAGACACTGGGCTTTGTGCTGAGAAAACAAAGTTGAATGTGACACAGGCCCTGCCATCAAGATGCTTGAATGCTAGCGGGAGGGGCAGAGAAGTCATCAAAAAATACAACAGAGAGTAGTGTGTGCTCCTGTAAAAGTGGGAGGCAGAGAGGAGAGAACCCAGGCTCCTCTCATCCTGTGGCTCAGCCACCTTCATGGGGGTGGCACAAAAGACAAGAAAGGAGCAGAGGTCTAGCATAAAAATTCACAGAGAATAATGCGTTAGAGATAGATAGGGTAGACGAAAATACTCCCTACAGGAGTCAAGAAGAAAAGTACGTATTGGCCCGGGAAAAAAAGGGAGAGGTGGAAAGAGATGACAAAGAAAACAGTACAGAAAGCTCCAGACCAAGAGGAAGGACGGTGCATTGTGGAATCTGCCAGTACAATAGAAGCTCTTCCAAAGAATTTTGCTTAACTGACTAATTGCCCTTTATGTTCTTCAACCGGTGCTCTTTATTCCCTGTAGAAACTGACTGATATCCACAGCACTCAGATGGGTCCAGGGCTAGTAGGCTACTCTCTAGTGTCAAAGATAAAGCCAGACACGAGTAAAAGTGAGGACAGATTTTGAGTAGTAAAAAATATTGCTACAGAGAAGAGTCCAGCCTGAACTGCACTCAGCTTCAGTTGATACAGAGGGGATCGAGTATTTTAAAGCGAGAATGAGAGAATGGGGAGAGGGGTGAGCAGGAGGCGAGTGGAGTTAGGGAAGTGAAAACTTACAACGAAGGATAAGCCAATGAGTGTGTTTCTACAGGGATTAAAGAGCACTGGTTGAAGAACACAATGAACAGCCAGTTATTTAAGCAAAGGTGTGTGGAAGAGCTTCCACTGTACTTGCAGATTCCACAATGCACCATCCTCCCCTTGGTCTGGGGCTTTATGTGCTGCTTTCCTTCTCACCTCTCCACCTTTCCCTCTTTTCCAGGCCAATGCTTACTTTTCCTCATGACTCCTTTAGGGAGTATTTGCACCTACCCTATTTATTGCATCTATTTTATTTATGTGTGATCAAACCAGCCATGTCTGCTAGCTGGCAGTTATCAAAGTTAGGATTCCATTCTCCCACAGAAACTAGGAGACAGAGGCCCTATCCTTAGGTGTTGGCTGAAACAAAAAGTACATTTTTTTTTTTTTTTTTTTGGGCAGCCTTGAGTTTTCTTCGGCAGGCACTTTGAGCTGTTAGAAATAAGGGTAGTGTTTGTTCAGCTCTGTATAGAACAAGGTTGAGACCTGATGGAGAAGAAAGCTCAGAGGAGCCTGGCTTGAGTTTGGTCAAGGAGAGAGACTTTGCCACTAGTCTGTCTGCTCAGCATGGGTCCCTGAGTTGAGTTGTGTAATACACAACAAAGACTGTGAGAGCTAGGGGAGCGAGAGCATTGTCACTCCAACCTGTTGTTTGGCAGACAGGGAAGCTCCCCTTCCTATTACTTGGTGAACCCATATCCAACCTTTAGATCTCAGTGTAGACATTGCCACTTCCTTCAGAACACCTTCTCTGACTCCCACCAAATTAGGATGGAATCTTTTGATGTGCATGCCCATAGTGCCTGCAACCTCCCTAACGTTCTACCTTTTAGTCTGCATGCTGACCTCACCATTAGACTTGAAGTTCCCAAGAATGGGACTGTTAGTCCTGCTCACAGGTGCAGCCCCAGCAGGTAGGACTTGAGCTGCCACTTGAAAGGCATCCAGTGAACACTAGCTGCATGACTGGGCAGCCATCTGCTCAAGTCACCCAGGGAAACTGGCACTTAGGACGCAGTGGTGAGACTGAGTCACAGCCTGCCTTTCCATCCAACGGAAGGGAGGTCCCCAGCATCCCCAGGTCCATATAGCACCAGCTCTTAGAAAAGAATCCAAGAAATGAATTTGTGGAGGGCTCCAGTAACTGAAAACAAAAATGTTGCCATCCAGGAATATTTCCAGAAAGAAAGAAATGTTGTGGAGATATGAAACTGTATTTTCATCAATCTCTATGCTCAGTTCTTCAGTCTTTACTGTCATGCATGGCCATGACCACTTTAAAGTTATTTTGTAGACTGTTCCTCAGCTCATGTTTGCCTGATGTTTCCTCGCGATTGTACTTAGAATGTACTTTTTTTTTTTTTTTCAGGAATATCAGAGAAATGATATTTGTCCTTCTCAGTGGACTATTTCAGGAAATACACAATGTTGGCATTTGTGTAACTTTTTATACTTATCATGGTGTATATGTTTTCACATCTTTTCACCCAGGGCAGGATGACAAGCTTCCTCCAATGGGACAGCTCCAGCATAGCACTATGGCTGCCCAAAGCAGAGCAGTGGACAGGACCACAGGGCCCTGTGAATACTTGGTGGGAAAAGGGCTAGTACTATCTGCCTTAAGTTCAGGTTATCAGAAAGGTGGTACTGGCATTTCAATCTGCTGTCCCTACTTAAGTCAGTCTTGATAAGAAGCCTAAGGGCTAGATAGATTAGGAAATGGTATTCACCTCTCACACACTTTATCTAAAGATGCCAAAGGCAGAGACCCAGATTGAGGTGATTGAAGCTGAGCAGAAAGCAGTGATGGAGAGCTGGGGGTGGGGGTGGGTAACTGTAACCCCCGCTACTCAGGAGGCTGAAAGGGAAGGATCACCTGAGCCCAGGAGTTTGTGGTCAGCCTGGATAACATAGTAACAACTTGTCTCTAAAAAAAAATAAGTAAATAAATAAAAATACTTAAAGAGAGAAAGTAGTAACTGATTTATGCACTTGACAAAGAAGGCACCTTTGGGTGAGCAGATGTCTTTAAATTTCACTTCGTATACAAGAAAGCCTTTTTTCAAAGGTGAATTTCATGAACAAGGATAAATGACCTTCCATATCTTTGCTACGAATAGGAAAGGAATTTTTTTCATTTTAAGGAAATGTATGATTTTAATTAAAATGAGAACATTTGAGTGAGTTGCTAAGAAACAAGACCCTATCTGTAGCCATAGGAGCTTATGCCATTAACATCTGGCTATAGATGGGTTTCCTTGGAAACAATTCCTAGGCATTCTTAAGTGTTAACACAGAGCAAGAATAAAGCCTTCTTAATAGATGCAGATGAGGACCATAAAAAAAGATTGCGAATTGGGCAAACTGACCAACTATAAAAGCAAGATACGCAAACAACAAAAAAAAAGATACTCAAATACAATAACCTCTTTTCAATCTGTTTTCTGCTCTGTTCTTCTCTGTTCTCTTAGATAAAAGTAGTACATTTTCATGGGGAGAGAATTCAGATAGTGAGGAAGAAAATGAGAATATATGAATATTCCTCAGAATTAGCTACTATTAACTGCTTCATAGATGTCCTTTGAGATATTTTCTATGTTGACACAGGCATGTATATTATGTCTCTTTTAAACAAATGAAAATTGTGTATCTTGTTCACAGACATGATATTTTTTCCCCTCTCTCTCACAATAGGTCTAAAAATCTTTCCATGTCAGAACATAAAGATTTACTTCATTCTCCTTGACACCTAGTTTGGACAAAGTTAAAAGAAAATCTAATAACCCATCCTCTGAATTGACTTAGAGTGTTTCCATTGTTTGGCTATCACAAAGAAGGCTGCAATGAATATCTCCATGGATAGCTTTGCAGACCTTTTTAGGTCTATCTTTAGGGTAAATTCCTAAAAATAAAAATAGTTAAGTCAAATTTCTTATGCATATTTTTATCACTATTGCCAAATTTATCCTCCAAATATATCACACCAATTCATTCTCCCACCATCAGCATGGAAGGCTTCCTATTTCTGGCCCATACTCCCGTCCCTAAGTAACACTGGGAATCATGAAACCTAAAAGTCTTCATCAATCCAATAGGATAAAATGATATCCCATTTTCACATTTCGCATTCTTTTTATTTGGAAGGACATTATGCATTTTTTCATGTTTGCTGTCCATTGACATTTCCCTTTCAATGGATTGCCTATTTGTGGCCTTTGCTCACTATCCTATTATCTTGTTCTTATTTGTAGATAAGCACTCTTTGCTCACTAAGGAAATTAGCCTCTTATGAATCTGAATATTTATTTGCTTTTGCTTTTTTTTCTTTGAACAAAGATGTCCGTCCTGCCAGCATCACAGGGTTGCTCTCAGCCTTAGTGAAGATAATATACATGGGCTGGGCACTGTGGTTCATGCCTATAATTCCAGCACTTTCAGAGGCCAAAGCAAGTGGATCACTTGAGGCCAGGAGTTCCAGACCAGCCTGGCCAACTTGGCAAAAGCCCATCTCTACTAAAAATACAATTAGCTGAGTGTGATGGCCGCATCTGTAATCCCAGCCACTCAGGAAGCTGATGCATGGAAATCGCTGGAACCTGGGCAGAAGTTGCAGCGAGCCAAGATGGTACCACCGCAATCCAGCCTGGCCAACAGAGTGAGAGTCTGTCTCAAAAGAAAAAAAAAAAGACACATATGAAAGTGTCTTTATTGATGCAAAGTCCTAACTAATGAACTAATGTTTATTGTTTTTTATTATATTCTTATTAACAGAGCAGGAGAGTCTGGTAGAAAAATTATGTACTGTGGAATCTGAAGAATCCAGCTCAAATTCTGGCTCTGCCGCACTATTTGCTGAGGCGAAGAGTGACTTAGTGGCCCTTATTAATAGCCTCCTGTAACTGTGCCTTTTCCCTGTAACGGATAGTCCCCGCCCACTCTGACTCTGGCTCAGCAATGTAACTTGACTAAACTGGCAGTAGCAAGCTTGAAGCAGAGACTTGAAAAAGTATTCATGTTTCTCCTTCCTCCATTGCTTCTCTGCCATCGCTGTGAAAACATGTTTAAGTTTAGCCTGACAAGACCATGAGGACAGACGTGCATTTTCTCTGCCAAGTCTCCAGTCTTGTGAGAGATCCCAGCAGATCAGCAAAGCCAAGACACTGATTTAGGGAGTGGCTATTTTCTTATGCAGCAATAGCTAACTGACATATTATCTATGAGATTAACCTCATTGCATCTCAGTTTAAAATTTATAAATGTTGGGGATAATACCACCTCCATAGAACGATTTCGGGCAGTAAAATAACACTAATCCCAGGTACGATAACAGCCCAATCCTTACTATCAGGAAAGAAATTAACTACAGGTAATGTTTCGAAATGTCAGCAGTTGTTTCTGCAGCCCCATAATATAAAGCAATTGTTACAGTATATATTTGTCTTTAAGATCATCTGCCAAAATTTCCAGGTCTGCCAAAAGTTACTACACATCTTTACACAAGTCACTTAACCTCTCTGGGTTTCCCACAGGCCCCTCCATCTTCTGCAACTTTCCTATCAGGCACATTCCCTTGGGTCTTGGACTCAATCTGGGTTTGAAAAGGTTTGTCTTTATCTCTTTGTTCAGAGCCCTGAGTATCCCCCGCCCCAGCCCTTCTATCTCAGGCATCCCTCAACCTTTTATCAGAGTAATTACTTCTAAACTGCAAGTTTACTTTTGCAATTGACTTCGACTTCAGTGGCTTCCTCTAGCCTTAAGGAAGAAATCCACTTTCTAACGCAAGGAACACAAGTCCCGTGCAACCTCTCTGGCCTCTTCCCTCACCACCTGTGCCAACTTGCCTATCGTCACACAGCTCTCAAGGTGTGCCTGCTCAGGGTCTCTGCTGTTTCCTCTGCATTAGAGAAAGCTTCCCATGACCAACTCTCCACTTTGTGTGCCTGGTCAGTTTCAACCCCTAGGAACCTTTCCTATCCCCAGGCTTCTCAGTCTTAACAATATTGACATTTGGGGCCAGATAATTTTTTGTTGTAGGGTGCTTTTCTGTGCATATGGGAAATTGAGCGGCATCCCTTGCTGGCCTCTACGCTTCCAACTTTTGACAACCAAAAATGTCTCCAGACTTTACCACATATCTCCTGGAGCAAAATCACCCCCAGATGAAAACCAATGCCATAACTTCATTCCCACATGCACCCCAAAAGCAGATTCAACGTTCTTAGACCTCCTAGGCCTAACTCTACTCAAACATTTATGATGCTGTATGGTCAACGTCTGATCCCAGTCTGTCTTTCCCACTAAACTGACTATCTGAGGACAATAATTGTGCCTTTGGTCCCTATATGCCTAGGTCTCTGCCCACTTTCTAGAACAGGGAAAGTACCCAATGAATATTTGTTAAAGGGGTGTGTGTGTGTCTGTGTCTGTGTCTGTGTCTGTTTGTGTGTGTGTTTGTACATAATGGCAATGTAGAAGTGAGAAAATGAGGTTCTCAAATCTCTCTGCACATTACAATCACCTGGGAATATTTTTAAACATATCTAGAAGCATCCTTCACAACTTCTGACAACCAAAAATGTCTCCAAGGCTTTACCAAGTATCTCAGAGCAAACCAACCCCTGTTGAAAACCAATGCCATAACTTTATTCTCACATGTACTCCTAAATTCCCAGATAGGTGCCTAAACTTCTGAACAAGGATCTCAGGGAACAGGAACCCAGGAATGTTGACTGCTTAAACTGCAGGGTGATTGTCATGTAGCCAGACCACAGGAAAAACAATCCATGACAATGATGCATGAGACAACCATTCATAGACAAAATTGTGGCAATCAACTTTCACCATCATTGCA
The DNA here is from genome assembly GCA_004027715.1 of Plecturocebus donacophilus. Lineage (NCBI taxonomy): Eukaryota > Metazoa > Chordata > Mammalia > Primates > Pitheciidae > Plecturocebus > Plecturocebus donacophilus. The sequence goes on from PVKP010002426.1 coordinate 114,739, forward strand.
GACCATGTGACAATGCCCACTTCCATCACTGCCAAAAATGTGAAATATTCCTCCAAAGAAATCCCTCTGTCCACAAAGTGCAAATTGGTTGTTTCAAACGGTGAGTAAGGAAATACTCAAGAAGCTTCCAGAAAAGGCTCGGAGAGCCTCTACATACAGTCAAAGGGACCCTCCCACAAGAATGGTGGTGGCATTTATGAAAATATTCCTTTGTGAAGCAGAGCATTTGAATCTCCTTTGACTTCCTATTCCCATGGCCTCCTCATGGCCAGCAGAGCCCTGTTCCTCCGTAAAACACAGAGGGCTCCCTTCTCAGGTGGCCTGTTCATTCCCAGTAGCCTGTCTTTTCAACAGAACTCAGAGGAATTCTGAGGTGGTAGATCTAGAATGTCTGCTTGCCCTCTGAAGGAAGCAAATAAGGGCCTGGGCTAGTTATTTCAAAAATGTGCACCATCCAGTGCGATGTTTACTATACATTTAAGGCTAGTCGAGTTGGATTTGGAGAAAATCCCTCTGTAACAGGGTGCTGCAGTTCAGGCCTGAAACAATGACTGATGGTCAGAAATTCATCAGGAGGCAGGACAGTGAGAGTAGAAATGGATTAGAAAGTTGACAGGCTTTCAGGGAACATCCTCATTCCGTCTGCCCTGACAGGCTGGTAAGCACATCTTAACAGCATAAGGCACTAGCAGTGATGGAGCCAGCATGAGGTCCTCTCCCTCCCACTGGGGGAAACCAGCCATCTCTGGAATCTTTAATGATGCTATCACATTCTGAAAGCTAAGGCTCTATCAGAGCTCCTTTCAGTCCAGGATGTCTGCATGCTTTTGTAGGACTACTGTAACAAAGTAACACACACGGGGTGGCCTGAACAACAGGAACTTCTCATCTCACAGTCCTGGAGGCTGGAAGTCCAAATCAACGTGCCAGCAGGCTTGGATTTTTCTGAGGGTTGTGAGGAAAGGATCTGTTAAGGTCTCTCTCCTTGGCTGTGAATAGTCATCTTCTCCCTATGTCTCGTCACATCATCTTCCCTCTATACATGTCTGTCTCCAAATGTCCCCTTTCTGGAAGGATGCCATCATATTGGATTAGAGCCTATCCTAACGATCTCATTTTAAGTTGATTACCTGTGTAAAGACCTTATCTCCCCTAAGCTCACATTCTGAGGTACTGAAGGTTAGGGCTTCAACATATGAATTGGGGTGGGGGGCTCACTTCAACCCATAGCAATGTCTGACACTTCTGTCCTGCTCTGTCAGTTCTCCCTCACTTCTCCACATCCTGGGTGTGCCTGACTGCCCTTCACCTTTCCCCTCCTCCAGACTCCTCAACACTTTTTGCAGAGACTGTGCGCCTCATCCCACCAAACTAACTGTGATAAACTGGGAGGATCATGAGCTTTTGCAGAAAACAGACCTGGGTTTAAATCTGGATTCTAAGCTATACTAGCTGCGTGCCTAGGACAAGTTACTTAACCCCTCTGAGCCCGTTTTCTCGTTTTATGGTAAAGATGTGCTTGGTGAGCCACATATTTAAAATGTTGCCAGTAACTTCTGTAGCCAGTGAGAGCCAGGAGTCACCAAAGAGCAAATTCTGATGTTGCTGGGAAAATAATCATTTTAGTAGCTTTCTTGAGCTTACAAACAGAAAGTGAGTCCTCACCTAATTCCCTGGAGGAAGAGTGTATGAGCCCTTCTATGGCTGGTCATAGACAGGTCCTTCATCATACCTCATGATGTGGTCCCTGAGAGGGAGGTGAACACATTTTCGTAAGGCTAGGAAGGATCCTTAGCATAAAAGGCTAAAAATCATCCACTCCCTACATTTCAGGTATAAAGCAGGACTTCTCAAACTACCAGTAGGGAAAGACATTTTTTAAAAATTTTCAATCAACCCTAGACTTATACTTTTGAAAAATGCAATAAAAATGCATTGTTAAAAATTAAAAGGACAAACAAAATGCAAGCCACTATTTTTTTATTCTAATTCAACGGTTATAAAAAATAACTCTGTAAAGTTGCTGTGAAAAATATTTCTAAATGTTTACCATTAATTGCTAAATGTATCTTTTTATAGGCTAGTAATAAAAGGTTTGTGCGCAGGCCACTAGCCTAGCACTACATTTGGATTAACAACAGTTTAATGTATAATGGAAGAGTCTTCAGCCCAAGGCATCTGTGGGCTGATGGGTGATTGGGGTTGCAATATTAAAAACACAGTATTCAGCTCTGGCATTCAAAATCAGGGTTTTTTTCCATTCACAGCAAGAAAAATAAACTTGAAAGTCAAGCCCTGTAAGAGGAGGAATGAGTAGTAACGGTTGTCTCTTTCCACCTTTGAAATACCAAGATGCAAGCATGAAAGATGAGATCACGGTTTTGCTTTATGTACAGAGTCAGGAGAAGGTAGCCCAGCTTTTAGCTGGGTGTGCACGTTATTATTATTATTGAAAAGCAAAGTATTCATAGAAAAACCTCTCTCATATTTAAAGATTAACCACTTAAAAAGTGTTGTCATATCTATGATGTACATTTATGTCTCACTTCCCCAGTCATATTTTTATCCCCATTTTACAGATGAAAAATAGAAGGAACAATAGAATCAAAGAATTCTCAGCTTTCCCAGACTTGGAGGGAAGGTGAGATATTTTCCAGAGTCTCTAATGGGAGGATCAATGTCCAGATGACATCTGGGAACAGAGCAAGGAAGTCACTGGTGGAGCAGGAGAGATCCTGCATCTTAGTCAGAAGTCATCATTAGTTATCATTGTCACCGTCATCATTCACCAGCAGCTCTTTTTGGCCCTATTATTTCTAGGATTCTGTACCAGGCAAATGGAGGACAACAGGAGATAAGGCAAGATCTCTGCCGTCAAGGACCTGACAGCCAGCTATGTGATTCTGGGCAAGTCACCAAGCTTGTTTTCACAACTGCAAATTGAGATAATAAAATTGTCTACCTTGGAGTGTTATTGTGAGGATTAAACCATAAAATGTGCATGAAGCGCTTAGCACAATCCAAGGCCTGCAAAGCCCACAGGGCCCACTAAATGTCCCCTAAATATTTGCAACTAATGCTATACAAATTAGCCAAAAATAGATGTTTGCTAATTACAATGACTAGCAAGTCATTTTGCATTTAGTCATTTTCCACATGGCTTCATTTGTCTTTGAAATACTTATGCTTTCAGAGACATTTTAAAAGTCACTAAATAAAGTTAAGAATTTTTTAACTGCTAAAATGAATAACCAAACATCACCTGAAGAGGACAACTCTGGAAAAGCAGCAAGGGCAGATCTCTGAGCATCCTGACATCACTTTTTTTTTTTTTTTTTTGGAGGCAGAGTCTCGCTCTGTCACCAGGCAGCAGGCTGGAGTGCAGGGGCACAATCCTGGCTTATCACTACAACCTCCACCTCCCAGGTTCAAGCAAATCTCCTGCCTCAGCCTGCTGAGTAGCTGGGACTACAGGCGTGTGTCACCACATCCAGCTAATTTTTGTACTTTTTAGTAGAGATGAGGTTTCACCATGTTGGCCAGGATGGTCTCGATCTCTTGACCTTGTGATCCGCCTGCCTCGGCCTCCTAAAGTGCTGGAATTCCAGGTGTGAGCCATCGCGCCCGGCCAATATCACATTTTTTAATCCAGCAACAAGCACTTTCAGCAAGTTGATAGCAAGCTCTGTTTCCATCCTGCATTTGACAAATTTTGCTTCTTGGGAGAGATAGCTGCTTCCTGCCCATCCCAGCTATGGTGGAACCTGGGATAGCCTGTTGGGAAGGAGGAGCTGGGAAATTTGTGTCTCAGGGAGAAGTCAATTGAAAAGTCAGGCAGACAAAGCACCTAGGCTGAGAGGGAAAATATGTATGGAAAGCTGGAGTGAGAAAGGAGAGTTGTCCAGACTTTCCAGGAGAGACTGGATCTCCGTGCCAGGCAGCCAGGACGTCACTGGAGACAACTCTGCTGGGAAAACTCCACTGGGCAGCCTAACATGACAGAAAACAGGCTCTCCTAGCCAGAGCCCCGAGGTGAATGCCTCCAGCGCCTTGCCCAGGCTCCTCTACATTACACAAGGCCCACTTTCTTCCACTGTGGCAGTCTTGGCAGCAGAGAATGGGACAGTCTCCTGAGCCCCTCAGATGATTCTAATATATCCCAGCTTTCCATCACTGCCCTGACTGAGAATCAGTTGCAACATATCATTAGTGTGGACCATCAGATCAGTCCTTCAGGTAGAGAAACCAACAACTGCACTTGGCCCTGAGTGGTCAGGGAGGAGAATGGAGATGCTAGGTTGGCATGAAGAGGTGGGCTCCCCAGGGGGCTCCATTCTGCCTCTCCTTCCATTCTTTAGGTAGAGAGGATGTGACTCCCCGTCTTTACATTCTCAAGCTTCCCCTCCCATTGACTGGCTCCTCTCTTAGTACCTTTCTATTCACTGTGGCATAATTCCACCTTGTCAACGTCAGTAGAGGAAGGCTGATAGAGAGGGCTTCTTTCTGAGCAGCAGGAATCCTGGCTTCTGGCCCTGCCTCTGTGACTAATTTGCTATGTGTCTTTGGGCTGGTACTTTTCCCTCTCTAAGCTCAGAGAGGGTTGACCAGGGGACCTCTACAATCATGTAGTCTGGCTCCATAACAGAATCAGACTTGGTTTGTTGAGTTTTTTTTTATGTGACTGGTTGGTTTTGTTTTTTTGGTATGTGTGTGTGATGGGGTGGGTAACTGTTGTAAAGACATTTAATATGAGATCTATCCTTTTAACAAAATTTTAAATGTACAATATAGTATCATTAACTATAGGCACAATGTTTGTGTTTTCACGGTCAAATCATCCACTTGTCCATCTACCCTGGAGACCAGCAGACCATGGTGTCCTGTGGGAGCCTGAGACAGCACACTTCCTGCTGTAGGCACCCCCTGGCATCAGCAAGGTCCCAAGCTGCCAAGGGGCAGGAGGAAAGAGATAAGCAGGTTAGGGCGCTTCATGGGGAAGGATCTAGCAGGTCCTTCTTCCACCGCTAGGTGTCACTGTCCTACCTTAAACATCAGTCTTTAGATTCTCCATCAGAGTAAGCAGCGACTCAAAGCTTTCTTGGATTCTTGGCACTTCAATCTAGTTTGCATCTACCTTTCTAGACCCTTTCCCCAAGACTCAACACTATTATTTACATGTGTCTCCCTATCTCACTTCCCTGCTTGCCAGCTCTCTGGACCTGACCACTAACATGGAATATGTCACTGTTAGCTGCCCAAGCTAATGAGCCTAGCCCTTTTCATTTATTCTGCTTCAGTCATGAATTTAATGAACACTTGCCATGTTCCAGGTCCCCAAGAGCTGAAGACTCAAGAAGAAAAGCATACTCCCTGTCCTCCAGAGTAATAACCATATGGCTGCTATTCCATTACACAAGGTCCAGTTCCTCCCACTGTGGCAGTCTTGGCAGCAGAGAGTGGCACAGTCTCCTGAGCCCCTCAGAGGATTCTAATACATCCCAGGCTTTCTTTGCCCTTACTGAGAATCATTTGCAACATATCTTTAGTGCAAATCATCTAATCAGTCCTTCAGGTGCACTTGGCCCTAAGTGGTCAGGGAGGAGGACACAGGTGCCACGTGGCATGAAGAGGTGGAGAGGCTTCTTCAGGGGGCTCCATCCTGCCCCACTTCCATTCTCCATGTAGAGAGGATTTGACTCCCCTGTTCACAGGCTCAAGTCCACATGCTATTACAGACCTGTTGCTATTACTATAACCTAGTGAGGAAGTGCTGAAATTAAGGGCTCCATGCCATGAGCATACAGATGAAGGAGCCATCAGGCCTGCCTTGGCTACAGAAGAATGGCAGCATTTGGGAGGAGACTTGAAAAATGCATGGGTCTTGATGAATAAATCACTGGGACAGACTATCCCAGGAAAACAGAACAGCATAGGCAAATAGACCAGCCTACTAAGCTTAAAGTAGGTTTTTCCTATTTAAAGACAAAGCATATTAAAATCAATGTAGGCCCAATTACCTTGCATGCAAGAAAACTAGGCTCCTGCTCCATTCTTAGATACTATCACCATTTTCTATCTGACACTGGGGAGCAGAGATGTTACTTTTCACTTTTTGTATCCTCAAAATTGACTACAATGGAAGGTGTACAATATTATATTTTGAGTGAATGAAAAATTCACCTTACCAGCTAAGCTAAGCCACTACAAGACCAACAGATTTTGAAGAGATCTTTTTCAAAGGAAAAACTGAGGCACGGGCCCACCAGTAGGAGAGCCACGCATGCCTCCTGGTTCCCACCAGGGGCTCCTTGCAGAGCCTGCACAAGCTGATTCCCTTCTTCCAGGTAAAGGAATCTGCAAGTTTCTCAGGATCAGAGAATTGGCTGCACCGTTTTATTTCCAGGGATTCTCCCTATGCTTCTTTCATGAACACTGCCCTGGGAGACATGAGAAACTAAAAATGTAATGAGCTCTGTGTTCTCACCAAAGATGAATCAAGAGCAGGGAGCAAGGTCATCTACATGCTAATCTCACAATATAGACCTTTTAGATTTTGGCTGAAGAAGTGATTTTTTTTTTCTCCCAGAAAATCACTACCAAGTATTTGTTTCTGCCAAAACTTATTAGAAGATCTGACACCTGAAAGAATATACTATATGCCACAAGTGAGGGGAGGAGTAGAATGTCAAGAGACAGGAAGGGAAATGTAAAGGGACAACAGAATAACTCTGACTCTGAGCAGAATGTTATTAATATTGGCTGTGGAAAGTTTGGTTGTGGGTGTGGGAGGAAGAAAGTCAAGGCAGGCAGAAATAAATTCTGAGTCAGAGAGTGATTGCGTCCTGTCTTTGCCAAAATTCTTCCATAGAGAGCCCCATTTCCAGTAGAATAAAGTCCAACTCCTTAGCCCAGCATTTATGGCCACTACGGCCTAGCCCTGACCCATCTTTTCAACCTTTGCTCCCAGTGCTTTGATTGCTTGTCTCCCACTCCAGCTGAATGGGCCCTCATCGGAAGGGTCCATTGGGACCCAGCTACCCCACAGGCTCAGCTCCTAGGGATCTGCTTACAGGAACACCTCATCAAGCATTCACATTTCCAGATGGACTGTGCTCTCTCATTCCACATTTCCTTTCCTTAACTGGAAAGTTCCTCTTTAACTTTCAACATCTCTCTTCTTAGAAGCCTTCCCTGATCACATCCACAGTTGAGCTTGGGAACCCTTATCTTGCACACGCAATTATTATAACACTTATGACTCTGCTGAGAAATTATTAGCTGAACTTGAGCCTGTCTTTTAAAGACAGGTGACATGTTTCTCATCTGTTAGAGCACCAGCTCCGGCATAAAACTCAACATATGCTAGATAATTAATATTTAACAATAGAGTTCTCAAAGACAGAGACCATATGTTTATCTTTGTGTCTCCAATCCCTTGACCATGGCTTGGCATGGAGAAAGACTTCAACACATGCTGGTTGAACTAATACATGAAACTATGGAGGGATAATGCAGAATAAATATTTGTCAATTAATTTCCAAGATTTAGTACAACTTAGCTTCTTCATTTTGTCTGGTTAATTGTAAGGGCTGCCCACTTTTTGAATCTAGTCTTTTCCATATCTGAGCTCCTAGCTACCTGTGCTAAAAGCATATCTCATATGTCCAGGTACAACCCCTGCTCTCTGAACAAGTCTCCCATTGCAACACTTCCCTTTTACAGAAGTGGAGGTTCAAAAACATCTCTTCAATAGGGTTTTACTTAGTAGCTACTATATACCAGGCAGTATGCTTCCATCAGAGTTATGGCAATGCATAAGCCAATTCCAACCTTTAATTTTTGGAGTGTACAGCCCAAAGAATAGACATCAAATCAATAAATATAAAGGGTGCCTGAAAGGCAAAGTAGAGGAACAGCAAACAGAGAACCTAACCTAGTCTTAAGAAGTTCAGGGAAGGTTTCTCATGGAAAAAACATTTAATCCAGGATAAAAAGATAAGTCGGATTATCCAGGCTTAGAGAAGAGGAAAAAATAAGGACTCAGAAGTTAACCCAGGCATCCTAGGGTAGCTGGCTGCCCTTCTTGCCTCCCCTGCCCCATTTCCAACCCAATGATTACAACTACTTTTTTTCTGAAACACATCACTTTCTTCTGTTATTTACATTGGATATTTCAATGCTTTTTTTCAGTTACCAACTAGACTACAAGCTAAAAGGAAGGTTGGACAGTCACATGAAAAGGATCATTATGGTCAGACAACCAACTCATACCAGGGCAGGTACTGACAGTCCTGAGTCCTTGAAAAGCCATCTGTCTCGGGTAAATCAGGACAGTTGGCTACCCTGCACTACGGCCACAGGCCACGACTAGGATGGACCAGTAGCAGCTCAAGACATATATTTATAATATTTATTCATTAATCCATCTGTTCAATTTCCTGAAAATATACATAAAGAACTAGACACAGTAGTTCTTTATATATATACATAAAAATACAGTAATCGACAAACATGGGCATATATTGTCTTAACTTTTCTCTGTCCATTAGTTGGAAAAAGAGCGAGCAAAAACATGAGTCTGTGTTTCTATTGTTCAACCTCAGATGAATGAATAGAACTATTCCTCTAACGGGGCAGAAGGTGATAAAGAATTTTCTTGAAAGGAAGCGTCATGGTTTGCACTGGAGCCCAGGAACCTGGTTCTAGTCCAGATGATGGTGCTCTGAGTGGTTGGTTTATCTACAAAAAAGGGACTGAAAACAATACTGGTGCCACTTGGCAAAATTATTATGAAGACTAAATGAAACAAAGTGGATAAGAAGGCTTTATAAATTTAAAAGCATACAGGAAATGTTAGCATCTGAGGCTTTAACAGTCTGTGAGCTATATCATAGTCTCATTAACTTTATTAGAAATTCCTAATGGTGGGCAAGTTCTGCTTCTGGCATGGTGACGCAAAGGCAACCAGTTTTTAAAGATTTGTATATTGTGGTATTCTAAAAAAAATTTTAGTGATAATATTTGTACATTTTTGTGAGGTGCATGTGATATATTGTTAAATGCATAAAATGTTAATGATCAAGTCAAGGTATTTAGGGTGTACACCACCTTAGTATTTATAATTTCTATGTTGGAAACATTTCAAGTTCTCTCTTCTAGCTGTTTTGAAATATATAATACATTGTTCTTAACTATAGTTACCCTACTCTGCTATTGAATATTAGAACTTATTCCTTTTATTTAACTGTATATTTGCATTTATTAACTAACCTCTCTTTATTCTCTTATCCCCACCCCCTTACCCCTACACACACACACACACACACACACTCTCTCTCTCTCTCTCTCTCTCTCTCTCTCTCTCTCTT
>PVKP010002427.1:0-123920 GCA_004027715.1 Plecturocebus donacophilus
CTTTTTTCTCTTTTATTCTACTTCTGTCTTAAAAAAAAAAAAAATAACTTCCCCTCTCTCTTTCTCCTTCTGAAAAAAAAAAAAAAGAGAGATTGGTGCAAATGTAATTGATATTTTTGAAATAGCTAAAACCACAATTACTTTTGCACCAACATAATAACATATATAGGAAAAAAATAAATTTTTTAGAAGCATGTTTTAAATAATTACAATAATCCTTTTCCTTTTTTTTTTTTTTTTTCTGAGGAGGATAAGAGCCAGGAATCTATTATCACCAAGCTCAAAAATAAAGGTATTTTGGTTTAATGGATATATTGTACTTAGACCAGTATTTGTTTAAAGGTGTAAGTTGAGGGGAGTTAAGTTGCCCCAAAGCCTGGCTCCATGTTTAGCACAAGCTCTTGCTCTGATGATTTGCTAGCATGCAGACCCTAACTCATGCCTGTGGCTGCCTTTCTTGTAATATGTACATTCCATTTCATAATTGATGGATTTTTCAGGTCCTGCATGTGAAGAATATGACTCCATTTCTCATGTGGTCTACATCTCTTGTGCCTCATAGTACCCACTTGAGGGATGCAATAATCATCCAGAGTGTGTAGCTAAATGAGGATATCAGCTGGGTTTTAGATCTATAAATGCCAGAGAACAACCTTTCTCATACATTTGAAGCTCAGCGTGGCAAGTTAAATTTAGAATAGTCTCACAAATGATAGCATTTATTTCCAAAATGGAAGATGAAATGAACCCAATATTCATTCCCAAAGATTTGATGATATTCTGATTTTTCTTGAATTTATTTGGATATAACAACAAATAATTTTCTACATATTTATCTCTAAAAAGCTTTTAACATGACAAAGGTTAATATTTTTTGGCTACTTCTTGAAAAGTGTTGGTTATGGATATTTGAGATACTTATTTTTGGAGAAGACTCAATGTGATACATAGATGAGAATATTTAGTAATCAATTTAGTTGTTTTACTACAATTAATTGTAATATGTCTTTATGTTAATGGAAATAATGGAATTTTATGTGGAAAAGCATGACAGTTATCCCAGATCCCACTTTTATATTATTGAATAAAATGTTCTAATATGTTCCTAATTTATCACATATTAATCTATTTCTCCACTATGTGTTCCTGAGATTTTTATAAAAATAAATCTCGGGGATTTTTAGGCTTTGCATATTTGTTTCAATTACTTACTTTCTAATCTGTTTGCTATATTTTTGTTCCTTTCACCATTAATTAAACATATCAAGTCTTTTCAATTTCTAAACTACAGTTCCTGATACATTCTTTTCTCTTTCACTAATCACACAGTAAAAGAATTCACCTGGTTTTCTCTGCAAAACAATACGAAGTGCTAAGGCTTGATGTATTGTTTTGTTCTGCTCTGTTGTCTAATAATATGATAAACTTCTTTCAGCCTTGAGATAAGATGGAAGAAAAATGAAAGGTCTGGAAACACGGTGACACTGGGGAATATAAAAAGCCCCATCAGAATTGGGATTTTGAGACACAACTGAGAAAACCTGAATCTATTTACTATGAATTGCTCAAAGGAAATACAAAAACACTATGGGAAATATGTATCTCACTATCTGTTGAACACATTTGCTGAGTTTGAAGACTTGACAGTTTACACCCATATTCTTTTCTTGTCAGGAGCAACAGTGTTTTCTATTAATGATACAGAAAAATCCTGTCTTTTTTTCCCTGATTTTTATCCCTTCAATTGATGCAATCCAGATGAAATAATTAGAAATACCTCAGGAAAAAGACTCTTTGCCTATCAATCAATACCTTTCGTGAACACCTTCTTAATACCTCACTGCCTAGCAGAGACAACATTCTCTATCTCAAGAAGGTGCCATCTAGTTATTTCACAGAAAACTTTAATCATATTTGCATTTTCCATGTAGAATTATCAAAATTAGTGGACTGGGTTTGTGTATTGAATTAATTAAATTCGCATTGGTAATCTTTGTACTTTAAAAAAATCTTATTTCCTTTCTTCCTCATATCTTATCTAAATCTTACTTTTATTCCTTTTTATTCTACTTTCATTATTCCTGGACACCCACCATTTGAAGTCCATTTTTTGAACTCTGTCTTATCCACTTACAGATCTCTCTCCCTGTCATCTGCTTCTTAAACATTCTTTCAGTTTTCTCACGCCAAAAATTTCTCAAGAAAATAATAAAATGAAACTGATTTTGCCACAACAAAAGAAATATGGTTTGACATCAGGTAAGTCATTTTTGTTGCCCACATGATTGTTTCAATTTTTTTCTACACTTCTAAAAATGTCTATACAAAGATGAGTAAGAAATATTACCTTCACTGAAAGACCTATTAATATGTTAGGTGAGCTAGATGTATCTTTGTATAATTATAATACAGTCAATAAAGGTCAAAGAGGAATCTATGATTAAGAAAGGATAGACTTCACAGAGTATGGACTTATTTACTAGAGTTTTATAGGATAATTTGGGAAGAATGGGAAAAGGCCTTTGCATATAGGAAAGAACTTGGGCCCCTTTTTGCTTTCTTCTTCCTCTGCATTTTATCTTGTACCCCTCTGACTTCTATAAGACAAAGGTTGGTAAATTATATCCACAGGCTGACTCTGGCCTAGCAACTTTTTTTTTCTTCAAATAAAGTTTTATTGGAACACAGCTATGCTTATGCTCTAGGAAAGTGTCAAAATAATGCTGCTCAACTTTTTCCCTTGTATTTTCAATTTGCATTCATTAATGCCAAATATAAATATTGCTTTTGATGGACATTTAGTTTCCTGTCTTTTAACATTATAGTGTTTTCTCCATTCCAGCAAATTATCCTTGATCTTGATGTAATTGCAAAGCCATGATTTTTCCTCCATAGTATTAACAAGTATTAACAACTGAAATACTTCTGGAATTCCAGCTGCTTTATAAGAGGACAATTGTGAAGAAATAAAAAAATCAACAGAATCAAATCAAGAGATGAAACAGATATTGTAACTATCACAGTTTTTGGACCCATATGCAATGAACAATTGGAAATATAGATACATTTAATGAAAAACTATCATTTGCAATATTATAAAACACATGACAATCAAGAATAAATTTGAATAAACATGCAAGATATTTAAAATAAAAAAGACAAAATATTGATGAGAGCAATTAAAGACACTTAATGGAGATATATACTGTGTTAATGTATCTGAAAACTCAGTATTGTTAAGATGACATTTCTTCTCAAACTGCTTATAGATTCAATTTAATTTCTGTCCAAACACTAGCATGCTTTTTAAGTGGACGTTGGCAAATTAATTATAATATTAATAAACGGATGCCAAAAATTTAAGATAGCAAAATGAATTTTGAGAAAGGAAGTGAGAAGGCTTACAGTATGAGGATTTAAGTATTACTGTAAATCTACAGTAATCATATTGGCATAAAGACAGACGTATGGGACAACAGATAAGAATAAAAATACCATATATAGAAACACACACATATCCTTACCCACATACACACACACCCATTAGTCACTAGATTTTCAAAAAATGTGCCATGATAATTCAATGGAGAAATAATGTTCTTTTCAACAAATGGTATTTGAACAATTGGATATTGCTATACAAATAATATATGTTTAAAAACTCAATTTTTAATGTACTCTGTGGTACATTATAAACAAAAGTTAACCTGGATCCTATAACTAAATCTAAGAGCTAAAATTATAAAATTTATCAAGGAAAAAATACAGGAGAAAATTGATATGACCTTAGATTAAGCATAGATTTTATATATAAGTCATGACAATGCAAATTATTTTCAAAAGTTTAATAAATCTGGTTTTATTAGAGTGAAAAACTTCTATTCTTCAAAAACTTTGTTAAGAAGTTGAAAAGGCAAGCCGTAACTGCAGAAATATTTGTAAAATATAGACCTGATAAAAATACTTATATCAATAATATATCACAGAACTCTTGCAGCTCAATAATAAAAATACATAAAATAATTGAAGACATTTAACCAAGGAACATATATGTATTCGTCCATTCTCACATTCTATAAAGAACTACCTGAGACTGTGTAATTTCTAAAGAAAAGAGATTCAATTGGCTCATGGCTCCACAGGCTGTACAGGAAAATGGCTGGAGAGGCATCATGAAATTTACAATCATGGCAGAAGGCATGGGGAAGCAGGCACATCCTACACGGCTGGAGCAGGAGAAAGATAGTGAAGGGAGAGGTGCTACACACTTTTAAACAACCAAATCTTGTGGGAACTCACTCACTACCACAAGGAGAAATTAACCCCCATGATCCAATCACCTCCCACCAGATTCCTTCTCCAACACTGAAGATTACAGTTCAATGTGAGATTTGAGCAGGGACACAAATCCAAACCATATCAATGTACATTAAACAAAAAAAGCATATGAAAAGATACTCAACATCATTTGCCATTAGGGAAGTAAAAAAACCACAGTGAAATACTATTAACCACAAGAATGGCTAAAATGTAAAAGTACAACACCAAGTACTGACAAGGTGTAGAGTAACTTAAATTCATATATTACTGGTGGGAATTCACAAAGACATGAATTCCTAGCTTTGGAAAAAGTTTGGCAGTTTCTTAGACCATTATACTTATTTCCCATACATCCCAGCAATCCCACTCCTGTATATTTACCTAAGAGAAATAAAAATGTATATCTGTTCAAAGGTCTATACACTAATATTTGTAAACATTTTATCGATAATAGCCACAAACTGAAATCAACAAAAATATCCATTAATATGCTAGATACAGATATATCATTCAATTCCACTAAGAAATGAAAAATACTAATACATGTGACAACATAAGTGAATTACAAGAGCATTTTACAAAGTACTAGAATCCAGATGTAAAATGATATATATAATTTGATTCTATTTGTATGACTTTATGAAAAAGGTAAGATTCTAGGATCAAAACTTTTATTGGTGATTGATAGGACTTGGAATATCAGGAAAGGAATTGACTACTAGGGAGCATGAGAAAAATTTTTGAGGTGATGAAACTGTTTTGTATCTTGGTGATGGTGGTTATGACAATGTATATATATTTTACAAGATCATTAAACTGTATGTTTAAAAAGGGTAAACTTTACTCTATATAAATTATATCTTAATAATCCTAACTTAAACAAAATATTAATCTCTTTTTCATACATCAGAACTGTACTTCCGGTTAACTAAAGGCCATATCCACCTGGATATACTACCAGGTACATGCATTGCCACACTGAATGCCAAGCACATCCTTCTCTAGGCTTTGTCTTGATTTTTCTGATAAAACCAGTATTTTTACTCTCACTTAGACTGGAAACCTTTGAGTTAACTTTGATTCCTCTATTTTCTTCACATTCAGTAAACTTTCAATCATTTCAAGGCCTAATTCTCATATGGTTCTAATTCTCATAGTGGATAGCATCCACTACTACTTTCCATTGCTTTTTGTTTCATTTTGGTCCTAGGCATCACTGAATTTTCTCTTTCCTGTCAAACTGCTTCTTATCTACTGTCTGTGTCTCTACCTGTCCACATTCTAACCACATATTTTTGCTAGATTAATAGTCTCAAGCACACACTATAAGTGTAATGGTTCTGTTTATTTATTAGATATTTTATGTTGAGAAATTTAATTTCTTTTAGCTTTCCCTTTCAAAAAAATGTATTCATCTATTTAGTTAACAACTATTTATTAAACACAGATTACCAATCACTGTTCTAGGTACTGCAGTAATGAGACTAAATCTCTGCTTTTGCAGAACTTATTTTCCAGTGGGGAAAGACAAATATAAAACAAGTAGAAAATAAGCACAATAATTTTAGATGTTCATAAGTTCTCTGAAAACAATAGACTATAATGATATAACATGTTTAGGTAGTTTGGAAAATTATAGTCTTTAGATTCAGTGATCAAGGAAGGGCTTCTGACATTTTCAGTGGGATCCAAATAATGTGAAAGAGCTTGTCCTGAGTAAATCTGGGGAAAATAATTCAAGGAGAAAGAATAGTGAGTGCAAATGTTTTGAGGTTGGAAGATGTTTGATAAGAAGAAAGACTAGTGCGACTAGAGAGTAATGAGTGGAGCTAGATGTGGGAAGATGGAAATTATCTGAGAGAGCTATGTATCTGCAGGTCACCCATGGCCTTATGAAAGATTACAAGGTGCTTGTCATTTCTACGTGCAGAAGAGTAAAATGAAGGATTTTAAGCAAGGCACTTAATGATTCTGATTTGTATTTATAAAAATAAGACTTATGATAGATAATAGAGTAGAAGAAGCAAGAGAGAATGCAGAAATACTGGCTAGACATTATTCTAGTAGTCCACATTTAAAAAAAATGGGTAGGGCTAGAATGACAGTGGTGGGCATGCTGAGATGCGAATGGATTTTACTAGGTTTTCAGGTTGATCCATCAGGTTTTGCTGACATACTGTACAAAGACAAGGGAAAGAAAAAGAAGGAACTACATATTATTTCTAGGTTGTTGACCTAAACAACTGGGTAGAGAGTGACGTAATTCACTTAACTGAAAAAAACTCAGGAAAAATACATTTCAGGGGGAATTCAAGGGTGTTCTGAATACATTAATATTGAGGTGCCTATGGAATATTCAGATAGGTTCCTGATCAGGAATACGTGCTAAGCAGGAAGATTGACATAGGATTCTAGAGCTCAAGAGAGTCATTAGGACTAGTGACATAAATTTGGAGTGATCAGAAAATATATGGTATTAGAAATTTATGGGCGTGGAAGATACTACATGGACATATAACATAGAATACTATGCAGAATGGAGCCCTTAAGCCTTCAAAATGTAGATCTTTGGAAGGCAAAACAGCATAAGGGATTGGAAGAATAGTGAGGGTGCTTGAATATTACTAAAAGTGTAGTATTAGAGATGCCAAAAGAAGAGTTTTAAAAAGGAGGAGTAATCAATGCTGTTAAATATTACCAAGATAATTAAGATGAGAAAAAGAAAAGGCAATTGAGTTGGGTAATTTTTACATGACAAAACTAAATTCAGTAGAGTGTGGTACAGAAGCTAAGTAATTTGCCTAGATATAATTAAAACTTAATTGATACTATGAAAATCCAAAACAGATGGTGAAACCATCCTGAGAGTGGCATTGTACAGGAAAATATTCTTTAAAATTCCAGGAGATTCATTTTTGACTAATAGGTCTTCTAAAATAGTCTTAAGTAATAGGATAAGAAAGAGTTTGGAATATTATTTTTGGGAGTCTTCTTTATCTGAATGGGAATTAAGATTAGAATGAAAAGAGTTTTAGGAAGAAACTGAGGGTGAGAAAGCAAAAGGGTTACACTGGAGCATTGGTGGCAAAATTAGTAAAAATAAATCCCAAATATGACATGTCAAGGCAGAATTGCCAAAAGACAAAATTACAACGAATTTAATTATAGATCTAATCGGCTTTTATTCACGATTCATGAATCCAGGCAGTCTCAATTCTCCAAAACAGAATGAGTGTTCCCACTGAGCAATAGCGGAATAGTGAGTTTTATAAAGTCTGGGCCAGAAAACAGAACAATCGAGAAAAAGAAGAGCTGATTGATTTATATTTAGTAATGTCGGGTTACTTTGTTTTATGTAAGGGTTAAAGCAGAAGGAATGTCCTTATTGTGTTGATTCGGGTAGACTGTAATTTTCTGTTTTTAGGAAAAACTAGTCTTTTTCAGGATCTATCTGCTTCTTTAAAGCTTCATTTTGATTGTATGCCACTTAGCATGAGTGACTCACTTTTGGTTGGTCTGCTCTATTGGAACCTAGTGCAAGAGGCCAGGCCAAAACAACCATCTCACGTAATTTCGTTTAACACTGTAAATCTGTGAATCATTTGTGCAGTTATGATAATACCATGCTCAGAAATGATACAATTGAATTCCATTTATTTGTTAAGGGAGATATGGAGAGGGGTGAAAGCATTTGGTATCCTAAAATACTGAGATTACACTTAGAAATGATCCAAGTTCATAAGTACATTTCATGTTGAAGTAGGCCAATCATCTAGCTGAAAATTCTCATTAAAGGATTTCATGGGCAAGATTAAAACCTGTATGAATTTAAAGGGTATTGAAAAGGGAATTTCAACTCAAGACTTGTCTATTTCTATTTGATCTGTGCTAACTTTGAAATGACATTTATGTAATCTTTACTTGTATGCAAATTTATGTTAATGACACAACTGATGCTTGGAATCTAAATTGATGTGGAGTGAAAGCAAAGTACTGTAATTAAAGCTTTGTGAATATTGGCCTTTCTGAAAAGAATCTTGAAATATCAATGGAACTCAGTTGTATATACAATGTGTCGGGTTTACGTGGATTGAGTATGCAGGGATTTCATTACATATTCCTTTGCCAGCATCTAGCTTATAATAGATGTGAGAATAGAGAGGTTTCTCTACAAATATACTTTAAAAAGAATAATGGGTAGACAGTCTGTTACTGAGATTAAGTATTTGAAGTCTTCAAAACATTTCTACTGTTTTCTTTTTAGGTAGGTGGCTAGAAAATAATATAATAATCTGATTTGATTAACAATACACTTACTCTTGACTTCTAATAGCCTTTTCATAGAATTAACTTTAAAGCTGAAAGGAAAATGAGCTTCAAGAACGTATATTCTACAGAAACTGCAATTAGTATTCTTTGTGCTTTGTCCAGTATAATGAAATTGTTAATTCCCTTTAGGAAGTCAGCCGGCTGAGAAATAGATGGGATTTTTAAGAATATATTAATTTAGAAGATCCTGAATTATAATTGAATCTAGACTAATTGGATCCCTAAGTAAATGATAGGTTTGGTCCCTTACCTCTGTTTGTTTTCTTCATGAATATTTTCCTTAATGTACATATACTTTTTACAACTGTGCATTACAACTAGTATCTACTTAATTAAACCTTTATATTTCATTGCAGCAGATGTATTTCCTTATCTAATAGCAATAGGTTTTCATCACATACAGGGTGACCTGTCTGCACAATTTAGTTGCTATGAATTCCTAGCATGGTGAGCACATGCCTGTCTTTGCTCTGTTCCTATGTGTAACAGAGGGCTTCCTCATTTTTTTTTTAATTCCTAGGTTGCATAAATCTCTGCTCAGCAAACAAATAAATATCCCATCATCTATATCCATTTATTGTCTGCTTTGCTAACATGAATCCCAGTGGATGAATGTTTCTATATGCTTTTGTGTTGAAAAGTCAATTGTTAGTAGGATCTTTTGCTATACTTGTTATCTTCAACTATCACTTATACGTATATAAGTGATAGTTGAAGCTTATATGTAAGCTGTTTATTGTGGCAATAACTTCCATTGAAAAACTAACCTGTTTTACTGATAATTCTGTGAATGCGAATAGATAAACAGATGCTGGGTTACACATATTTGTACAGAGCTTTCCTAATGCGCTATCTTACTATTACCAGTATTTTATAAAAACATGCACACAAAGAACAACTACAAAACCAACTTTCAGGAAAGCTTGTATTAAACTAACACTCCTGTCAAAAGCGATTATATACTCTGAACTATATATAATACACAGGTGTACACATGTGCACATATATACACACACACAAACACACACAGAGAATTATTCATAAGCACTGGAGAGTGACTAAAAGCAGGCAGAAACTGGCAGGGGTTAGGGGGTATGCATTCCTTGAAAAAAAAAAAAAAAGAAATAACACTGAGTGAAAACCACATTGATATGACGTGCTCTAATTAGAATACAGAAAGTTGCTGTTTTATCATCTGAGGAGTCAGTGGTTGGAGCATAGGGTTGAAAAGCAGCTGAAGATTGAAAGATGATGTCTTTGAAATGAGGAAGCTGCCTAAAAGGGAACCTTCAAATCTGCGTGCAACACCCCTCAAATCTTTGGCCGACCTCTAATCTATGCATGAATGGTATACACTCCAAGTAGTCCAGGGGAAAACATTAGTTAATTGAGCTAAAGTACTGAGCAGAAATTGAGCAGCTGCTCAGTAAATTGGAGGGGAAAGAGGGTTTGCGTTGGTCTTGTTCAGTTAGAGAGCTCTAGGACTAAGGAAAATATTAAAATAGATCATTCTTTACAAAGTATAAAACCAAGCCTTCACATATTAAGAGACCCATTAGTAATGTAATTGACTGACAGAATAAAACTCAATAAATTGTTAGAGAAAGATGAAAATTACTGACTCTCTACAAGATATTATGCCCAATTACAAGATTTGTTAATATAACAAAAAAAAGTTTTAGTGGAACAGAATGACAGATTATCTCAATATTAGAATTATCAGGCAACGACTTTAAAATAACTCTGATAAATATATAATATGTATAAAAGGATGTTTTAAGGGGTGGAAAATTTAAAGACATATATAAAATTGATTAAAAATAACTGGGATGTCAACAATTGGGAAAAATTAGTACATTAAAATTTTAAAAACGATTGAAGGGTTTAATATTTTACAATAATGCAAAGATCAATTCATTAGGAATAATCCCAAATGTGCACATAGCTAATAATAAGCTATCAAAATATATGAAACAAAATAGAATAAAGAGAACAATTTTTTTTAAGTGCCGGATTTTAGTACCATTCTCTTTGTAATTGATGGAACAAGTAAGCAAAAGCCAGGCAAACTAGAAATAAATAGGAGATTTGAATAGTAACAATCAATTTGGACAAATTGACATTAATAAATCACTAAAATGTGCCTTCTTTTTAACTGTACATGTAACAAAAACCGCAATAGAGCATATATTGGGCTAAAAAATAAGTCAGATTTTAAAATAGTTTAGAGCATGTTCTCTAACCACAATTAGAAATAGTTAAAAACCAGTATAACATTTCTAGAATATCTTGCACGGTTTTAGAATTTATGCAACACACTTATAAATGAATAAGTCAAAGAAAAAAATCACAAAAAAATTAGAAAAAGGTTTTTACCTGAATAATAATAAAATTTTGTGCAGCATTTCAAAATTTGTGGATCTTGGAAACCTCTTAACTGCAAACAACATAAACATATACTAGAAACTACAAAACATTTCTAAGAAAATTTTAGAAGACATATAGGTTGAGAGATATATCATCTTCAAGAATTGGAAGACTCATCCGGGCACAGTGGCTTGTCCCTGTAATCCCAGCACTTTGGGAGACCAAGGCAGATAGATCACTTGAGGTCCAAGTTCAAGACCAGCCTGGCCAATATGGCAAAATCCTGTCTCTACTAAAAAATACAAAAATTAGCTGGGTGTGGTGGCGATGGGCATCTGTAATCCTAGCTACTCAGGAGGCTGAGTCAGGGAGAATTGCTTGAACCTGGGAGGTGGAAGTTGCAGTGAGCTGAGATCACACTACTGCACTCCAACCTGGGTAACACAGCGAGACTGTCTCAGGGAAAAAGAAAATTGGAAAATTCAATATTGTTAAGATATAAAGTTTTTCTAAATTGTTCTCAGATTCAATACCTTTCTAACAAAAATATCAGTAAACTTTCTTGTAAAATTTGATGATCTCATTTAAAAATGTGTATGGAAATGTAAATGACTTCTTAGAATCAAAACAATCTTGAAAAACAACAAAGTTGGTGGATTTATACTCCCTGATTACTACGGTAATCCAGAAAGCAGTGTTTAAATAAAGATAGGCAAATACATCAGGACAGTACAAACCTATCTGATGGCTTAGCCATTTCATTTCTAGATATTTACCTAAGAGAAGAGAAATATGTCCTCCAAGACTTGTGTATTAGTTCATTTTCATGCTGCTATAAAGACATGCCTGAGACTGGGTAATTTATAAAGGAAAGAGGTGTAACTGACTCACAGTTCTGCAGGCTTAACAGGAAACATGGCTAGGAGCCCTCAAGAAACTTACAATCATGGCAGAAGGTAAAAAAGGAAGCAGGCACCTTTTTCACAAGGCAGCAGGGTAGAGAAGAAGAGAGCATGAAGTAGGAAGAGCTCCACATTTATCAAACAACCAGATCTCATGAGACTTATTCACTATCATGAGAACAGCATGAGGGAAACCACCTGCATATTTTAATCACTACTGACCAGGTCCCTCCCTCGATACATGAGGATTACAATTCAAGATGAGAAACAGCCAAAGCATATCAACTTGACAAACATATTTACAGCAGTTTTAATTCATAATAGCTAAAACCTAAAAATATATCAAATACCTATCAACAGGACAGTGGATAAACTAATATTGGTATATTTACTCAATTGAGTTATCCTGAGCAATAGAAAAGGCATAAAATACTGAGGCATGCCACAATGTGGATGGGTTTCAAAACACTGAACAGAAGAAGCCATAGGCAAAAGAGTATATACAATATAAGTTCATTTATAGCAAAACCTAGAAGATAAAGTAATAGGAATGAGGACAATGAGTGCAAAGAAGGAATGTATTGACCAGCAGGTAGCAGTGGAAAAGTTTCTGAGGTGACAGAAATTATGTTATATACAATGTCCCAAACACAGAAACTATGTACTTAAAGTCTGTACACCTTCAATTTGAAAATAAAAATAATGAGTTTTAGAAAAAAATTATGGAATTAGTTTCTTACTTATTAACTTTGTCATATATTTTCAAGATTTTAGGGAAACATAATTCTTGTGAATTAAAATAAAATTTATTGAGCTAAAGTTTATCAATATGAATATATAATTTTAGTCTCTACTAGAAAGAAACTGAAAAAATTATATTCTTATTTATTCTATATTGGAGAATTAATTTTGTGAATTTTACATTTTAAAGTTCAGTTCAATTAAATTGGGCTATCTTCAGATGTGCTTTCTGTTTTTTAAGATTTATTTTCTCAAGAATTGAAGAGTAGCAAAAATGGAGAAAAAGAATAAGGATTTTTTTTATTCCCTTCAAAAGAAAGATTTAATAGAAGTGTCAGCACTATTTCTATAATCACTGGACTTTTAAGTGTATTCCAAGCACCTTTCCAATTGCCAAAATCAGAATACCTGAGTTTGATGACTATTTTTCCCAAAGAAACTGCAGAAAATCACACTGTCCATGTGTGCAGCAAGTTCGAAGCACCAAAAAATTAACACCCTCTCCCAGAAATTCTATTCAAATAGCTTTTGAGAATTGGTATATAAAATTGCAACTCCTTTGTTCCTTGAGTGGGAAAGGTCTGAGGCATGTGTTTTGTACCATTTCTCAGAATTTCCCTGTGATATTAAGGTTTATTTATCCTGGGTGGTATCTGACTTACTAGTGCACGATTTATTGGCTGCTTCCACATTACACCTCATGTTGCACTTTCAGGAATCACCTTCAATAAACATTTTTAGTGAGTCCTACAGAGAATGTGCTCACAGGATGAGGCAATCTTCCTCTGCTGTCTTTGCATGCATTTTGAAAATAATTTTAAAACAACTGACAAGTTAAATTGAGATGTACAAAATATAGAGGGAAATTGAATTTGAGTGATTCTTTGCAATGTAGGTTGAATATAAGAGTTAATATCTATGCATGCTGTATTGTCACATTGATAGTAGTATTGATCTTCCATAGTTTTCCATGATCCTGAAGTCATCTTCTCAATGAGACATAATAAAACATACAAGAAGCATTTGAGGCTAAGGATTTATTACGACAATTATATATCATTTCCTGAGTCTGAAAAACTGTTTATCAGAAAGCCCAACTCCAAGACTAGGGTGTTTTGTATCCATTTGTGTTAATAATAGTGTCTCCTAAAGTAATGTAAAAATAAAGTTAAAAGACTCTACTCAGGGCTATTTCTTAAAGATACCCATACAAACCTTTTTCTGATTATGCCATTCTTGGCATGTCCTTAGAAGCAGTGTTTTTTCATTTACCTTAGTTGTTACCAAGACACATATTGATTTACTTGTGGTGGTATACTCTTTTCCCTGCTATTTGTTTTCATGGTGAATATCCATATGGTTTAGCTGTGTGGTTAATAGCACAAATATTTATCAATATTGCAGAAAATCTGTCACACTAAATTTTCAGAAGGATTTATGCCAACATGAGCATATACACTTGTACGTACTAGCTTTTTAAAATTCTAAAACAAAAATAGGTTGATATGATTTTAATGTCATATAAAATTTTTATTGTATGTAGACCAATCAAAAGTGTAGAAATTATCCAAAGATCTTTTAGTTACAGGGCTAGTGTAAAATCTGAAATCCTCTTTTTAGTAAAATTGTTGCACCAAATTATTTTTTCAAATTTTAAAGACATGAGATGTCAGTTTCTAGTATTATCTTTTCATAGTTGTTTAACTGATACCTCAAGTTTATATCAATGTTTTGATTTAAGGGTACTCTATTTCCTCTTGATATCTGGTTTAAGCTTTTTTGACTATGGGGTTGTTTTGAGATCTTTATTGCTAAACTCATGTACTAACTAACCCACATGTAGATAAAATGTATTCATGTTTATAAAGTCAACTGTCTTATATCTTTTCTGAAAAGTATTTGGAGTATTTAACTACATTGAACTTATTTTAAAGAATAAAAATACTGCACAACTGCACACGATTTTAATGTTCATGATTCAAAATATTTTAATTAGATGGTATCTATCTTTCTCACACCCACTCCCTGCCCCTACTGATGGTTAGTGTGTGTCTAATTTCTTTAAACAGTGTTTAATGTTGAATGTGTTGTGTTTTTTAAGCACTCTGCCAGATTTGGAACTACATCTGTTGCCTATTCCTTTCTAGCTCTGCCCAGCTTTGCTGCTGATATTATCAATAGTGTTGTATGTAAAAGCTGAGAGCCATTATGATTTAGAGACCAATCCTCTGGCATTGTGCCAAATAAGTCTAATTTGGGATCTGGGGAATGATAGACAAGAAAATTACAACTAGAAAAAATGTACATCGAATTGTAATTGAAAGCACGAGGCTTGGGTGTTTTGCTTTTTTATTTTGCATTTTGTTGTTGTTCAGAGAATTTTAAAAACCTGGGGTTCTGTTACATAAAAAGCCACAAGACAGGTGCAAAATGGTATATTTTATTCATTTTTAGGAATAACAGCATAAACTGCATCAATGCTCTTTATTTATATAAATGTAAATTAGACTTCACTGAAAATTATGATTTTTTAAAACTATCTGTTATCTTTAAGCAAACCAAATTTAATTGGCAGTTATTGGTGGAATAATTAAAAACATTAAAGAATAATTTTCTATTTGTCTTCTTGCAATTTCTATGTTTGAATTCATTTGCTTTTAGAGATTCAATTCTTACCCCTCAGTGAAAATCTTAAAATAATTAGATATCTTGTGTTACTCAAATTTAATAATTAGATATCTTGTGTTACTCCAATTTAACATGCCCAAGGTCAAGTTCAACAAAGAAAATATTTCACTGGTAATACATTAGTAAATGATACATGTTTATTCTTCTTGTTTCAGATTTATTGCCCTCTCTTTGTTTTGAATTTTGTGTTGATGGCTATTTTTTTCCAGTTTTCACAGAAAAGTTTGGAGTTATCTCATTTTACATACACTTATAAGAAGCATGTTTATAATATTTTACTCTCATTTCCCATAGTTAGTATTTCTACAGGATTTGTTGCTTCTTCTTATGAAATGCACTAGGATTTACTCATCTTCTTATCCCACGCTTCTGTTTATAGCTAAATATTACTCTAACTTCCATTCATTCTTGCTGAGTTATTGTTTTTCTAAACTGACTCCAATCTCTCTCCTTTCTATTCACCTGGGACTCTGCTTATCTTTCTAGAACTGCCCCCACTCTTTATTTCTTAAGAATTTGTAATGCCCCCTTTTCATCTGTCTCCTAAAATAAGTCTCCTCCAGTATGTTTTCAAATCTCCTTGTAACTATCCACAGACTACCGAACCTCAATGCACATCTCAATGGAGACTTCATTGGTTTCCTTATCTCCCAACATCCAGGGCTATTCATAGTGACTCTATAGGCTTGACTCAGACCTTAGTGTTTTAGAACAATGCAGTATTTAGGCATTTATTTTAAAAGATACTAGTGCAATTCAGTAAGGTTCTAATTGCTGGGTGATCCCTAACCTTGTATTCAGGCTGATAATTTGAAAATAATTTGTTTATAAAAATTGGTCCCCAACATGTGCCTCCGCTTCATTAAACTTGTCTATGAAATTGTGAATAATAAATTTTTATATACAACATTATATACAGGCTTCATTTACCATATGGAATAGTGTCTACATTTTATCTGTTTGCAACACTTAGACAGAGAAAGTGCAAGAGTAGCCTGTTGTCATTGATATTATTGTCCAATATTTTTATATAACTAGAATGTTTCTGGTTCTATTTATAGCAGACTGTGCCCTGCTGTACAATAAATAATTTGTTATTGAGATAGAAATCTTGAGGTGTCTCTTAGAAGTACCACCTTCTGATTTGGTGCCAAAGTATGATGGACAACCAGTCCTATGCATTGTTTGAAGATGTAAGTGAGATCACACCAATTACCAAGATTATAACTAGTTTTCCTTGATATTCCTTCAGCTCTCCATTTGTTCAGCATGTCTTTTAGAGACACATACCAAGTTAAAAAAATGTTACTACAAATTATTCATTTCCTTAAGCAATAATATATTTTATTTACTGTGCCAGATGTGTTGTATAAGATTAATTACTCTATTTTGTAATCTTATGGAGCATATTTTCTATATTATTATAAAATATCTGATTACTTGAGATAAACCAGCCATCCTCTTTTTTTCAATACTGGGCAAGAAAGGAAGAAGAATGAGATTATTTGTGTTATGGAGCACAGTTTATCAGATAATCCCTGCACTGAAAATATTGTTTCCCAGATATCAACAAAGCGGTATTATTTTTCCTATTTGACATTACATTGAATAGTTAAATGTAAATAAATGAAGAGAATTTTAAAAATTTAAAATGTGCATATGTTATGCTCTTTCCAACATTAACACTCAGAATTGCACATCTCATCTAATAGTTCTAAATGCATATGAATAATTTTGAATTGTCTATGTAATCTCTAACGAATCCTAAAAGGAGGAAAGATGAATTGTAAGATTATCAAGACATCAGTCTAAACTATTAACAGACAATACAATGGTTAGTCACTTGACATCTAATTTTATATAAAATTACATTTTATGGTTGTTTCAGACCATTTTTAATACTATATAAATATGCACACACTTGCACATATATAAAATTTCTGTTAATTTATTTTGTATTGAGAATATTACCCATGTATTTATTGGTATAAATTTAGAATAAGACTTAACTTATACTTCCAGAGCCTTGCTAAGTGAAGGTTATAATTGGACATTTAGATGATAAACATTTAGAGACCAATTTTATATAATTAGTAAGGCATGGCTTAGTTCAATATATTCATTCCTCTGTGTATGCTATTGATATAGTATCCCTTTTTTGAGTATAAAATTTTCTGATCTCAACAAATTTTCTTTCTTAAAACAAATAAGACTGAACCAAGCTAGCAGCTTGTGTCATGTGGACAATTCAAGCACGGAGACCCAATAGCAGCATTTAAAACCTGGACACTCTAGTGCATGTTATAGCATTCTCAAATCTTCAGTGGCTGCAAATATATCCAGAATGAAGACAGTGTATTTTCTGTGCTATATTTGAATCAATTTTTCAATCTACAACTGAAAATAATAGCAATTTGTTTTAGAACTCTTCTATGGACTAATGTGTGTAATGCTGAACTGAGTGTTCCCAAGAGGTCCTTGAGGAGAAAAGAAAAGGTCTCTTTTTTAAAAAAAGGCATTCAAAATTCTCCATATGCATGTACTAATAGATAACATCTGGTATTCTGAATGCTAACGTTGGGGGCAACTTTCAAAAGCTACAAATTTTATATATTTTTTGTTTTCTGCCTGCCTTCATATTTAATCCTTTAGGATAAAGAGCCATGCATGTCAGTTTCCTCCAGCTTACAGGTTGTAGGGAGGTGACAGAAGCACACTGAATTAAGCATAAAGCTCATTTTGTTAATCCTATTGCTTTGTGAATCCATGGAGGATTGCCCTGATTCATTAGAGCAGGTCTTGTTTTGTGCCCTAAAAGCACCAATACCCTGTGTAGTAATAATTTTTCATTCAAAGAGACCAAGTGATGCAAAATAGCCATGATTTCTTTATGGCCTCCTCTTTGAGTGTCTCTATTCTCTGGATTTCAGGAAGTAGGGTACCTTGTTAGGGAGTGCTTTTCCTGCCTCACCGAGGAAATCTATTTACCTGGCCCTGGCCCACTGATCTTCTGTTTCCCTTGCCAGATTTAATGGGCTTTTCTAGCAGGGCCTTACAATTTCACAATCTATAAACCATTAGCTAAAGCTATACCAAACTTATGAGAATCAATTCCAGTATATGTGGGATTTTGGTTTTATTGCCCAAGAGTCAATAATAAATATCATCCCTCAATGTGCCAGGAGTGCATAGGCGTCTAACTTTTTGACCTTCCAGCTGGATTATTTTGAAGTATTTACTCTCTTCCTGCAAACCCCCAAGCTTTTACAAGGTAACAGTAAACTATTTTTAAGACATGGCCTTGTTGATTTGTTTAGAATTATTCAACTGAATTTTCTTTTTGTTTGCTTTGTATGTTGAATTAATTTTTTTTCACTCTTGCTGAGGGAATGTGGTAATATATGTTCCTTCTTACATATGGGAAAACAAAAGATATATAACGTAATGTTTGGTCTGCAGTAACCCTATCTTCCATTGTAGATGAAAAGGTTAGCTCCAAAGTGAGAAACCTGGAAGATTCCTGGATATAGGAGCACCAGCAGAAGTAGCATTGTATAGGGCCACTGTAGAATGATCTTCATAATATTTCATTCCTGGCCAGAATCTTTTCTATAGTAACCTAAACCCCACAGAGAGAAAGGTTTCCCATTTGAGGTGACAGCCAGCTCTTCAGCTCAGCTAATTATTTTTATTTTCTTTATTGGTTTTGAAATATGTCAATTGCCTCAAGTTCAAGTAACACAAATATAAATGTATTTCTAAATAAATATAAGTGATTTTTGGTCTATTCTCTTGGGTATCCTATATGTTATCTCCCCTCTGGTACAGTAGAAAATAGTAATGTGTCTTGCATTATTTTTAGAACTGAGTCAAAGACAGTGGCAGTTTCTAAAATTCTATTTTATCCCCTTATTTCCTAGGCCTCTTGCAATTTAGTAGGGCTATGTGTTTAGTTCTGAGCAGTGTCTTAGTGGCAGAAATGACATCTTTTGCATGGTGATCATATACTTCTCCCTCTTCTCTTGTTCCTGAAAACAAGGAGACTTTGTGTTGAGATGGTGGAGCCAACAATGCAATCTGAATTCCTGAATCACAGTGTGGAAGATAGTTACGTTGGAAAGTTGCTTAGGTGTATAATGATCTTTGCATGTGTGAGAATTAAACTTTTATAGTATTAAACTCTGATAGTATGGAGTTTATTTGTTACTAACACATCACATAGCCTATCGCCAATATGTATGAGCACTTGATAATTTATGAAGACTGTTTGCAAATGTTATAATTCGCTTTCTGAGATCCACTGAACAGATAAGGAATTTGAGGCTCAGGGAAGGGCTTACTCGTCTCAGATCACACTCCCAGTAAATGCTAGTGACAGGTGTTACATGTAGATCTTCCTTCACATAGTTCACGGTGAAATATATTGTATCTATTATCTTTTTCTCAAAATGAAATCCACTTTGGCCACATACAACATCTTGATCTAAAAAGTGACCTTGAATCATTCTAGAGTCTAATTCCCCTCCTTAAGAAGGTGGTATTTAAGTCTCTGTAATCAGAAAAGAGTACCTTCTCTATATGAATTTATCTTTTAGTGTTTAGAATTTTAAGTATATAAACAAAACTTTGGTAGACAGTACCACAGAGAATTACGCTTTGTCTTAAAGACATGAAAGCATCAGAAAGTATTATGAGAATTATGACATATTTTTAAAGTGAATTATTTGTGTGTAGGAAGTGACACTGAGAAATCCATGAAAGCAAATCTTTCAGGCGGTTGATTATTTCCCACCAAATTTCAATAACTAGTAGTAAAAATACCTGTCTTATAACAAGTGATACTGTAATCAAGGTCCTTAGTTTTCTGTACAGTATTTATTGAATTAAAGTGGGAATTGGTAAAAATTAACGTAGGGTTCTGAGTCCCAGCCTTTTAAATGGGCTGTATTGTTCTTAGTCTGCAATGTGTATTCTATTGTGTTTTTGTTTAACCAGGCTTGATTTCTGAATCTCATTTTTACTCCTGCTGTTATAATCTTCTCAATAATTACTTATTTAATTGGGACCTGCTAACTAGCTTAAAATAGCATGCTAGAAAGATACCTAAAACCACTTAGGAGCAGAACCCACAGTAACAGTAGAGATAGTTTAGACTATAGTTATATTTAAGTTAAATTACCCTCCTATTTCCTCAAATTTGCATCAAAAGCCTAAACCTCACTATGAAAAAAATTAGCAGGGGGAGAAAAAAATTGAAGAGATTCATTCTTTTGCATGGTGAAAGAAAATCTTTATCCTGTGCTCAAAAATTAACTAATACAATTACATAGGTTATGGGTATGTTCTTTTATTAATAAAACATAGTTAAAATATGCTTATGTTTATGCAAAATAAAGGTCTATGAGAAATACTAGTTATAGAAAATAGCTACAAGTAAGGACTTATTCCTACAAAAATAAAGCAAAACATGATAGGAATGCTGGAATCATAAATGTTAAGTAGTGAGCCCCAAAGTTCTTATTTCAAGAAGAATGTGCTAGAAGAGATCGCTCTGTGATGCATTGTGGTTTTATTTGATAAAAAATTGAAGATACTCTTGATGCTCTGAAAATATGCATATAAACATGTAAATATATTTATAAACTTCTTACAAATATCTTCTGCGTGGGAGACTCAAGACTAAATAATTTAAATTTTTCTTCTAGTTTGCAAATGTGCATGTGAGCACACCCATTTAAATTCCCATGCTACTTTAACCCTACTCATTTTTTGGCACTTATACTTTAACTGTAGAGCTAAATCCTTATCTCAAAAAGACAAAAAAGCAACTTGAGTTTGGGGTCATCTTTTCTGCATTAGAATCGCCTGCTTTCTCTGTGGCAGTGTTGAGGAGTTGCTTGGCTAAGCAGTAAAAGCAGTTCTGGGGTCAGCCTTCATAAAAACCCAGAGTGGTTTTTCTTGGCAAGGTATTTTCACGGTATTTGTGTCGTGCTCAGATTGATTATTCGAGAGTGGTTTGACTTGACATTCTTTAGGTATTAGACAATCAAAATTTTTCCAACCAGCCTCTCTATTTCTTTACTTACTAATCTCTTTTTTCGCCCTCTCTCTTTCATCTTTTCCAAGAGAAAGATGCTGTGTCACAGAACTTTGTCATGAACTCATCTTAAGCTGTTTGTTATTGACTCACTGTAGCCTAGTACAGCCTAAATAATTATGAATTAAAGTTTTCATAATACGATTTAAATTATGAGTGAAAAAAATGCATTATGCATAATTTTGTCAATGAGTTTTTCCTATATTCATTTGTAAGATTATTTGCTTTTGTTTTCTGGACATCTCTCAATAAATGTCATGTATTGCTATGAATATTAAATGGTTCCACCTAGCCACACTGAAATACACCACATTATCCAAATTTATTCTTGACCTTGAAACAATGAAAGCTTTTTCTTTAGAAGATTTATTTAGGAAAGTGGAAAGCTACGACATTGGTAACGAAATATTAAACTGAATAAGAATATTATCAGCACTGAATATTGTTAATAATGTATAATTTTAAAAAGAAAAACTTTCACAGTTCAGTAAACTAAACTTATGTAATCCATAAAGTAAATCACTCATGAAAACAAACAAAAATGGAATAAACACCAAGTTTGTTTCCAGATGCATCATTATAACCTTCAACAAGGAAAGAAAGTAGACTGAGTGAATCATGTAGGTGTACTAAAGAGAATTCAATGCCATACATGTGGACTAAATGTTTTGAAGTGGTCCCTTAGAATAGCAGAATTTTAAAGCTTTTATTATGATAAAACATTTAATACACATAAATCAGTATATATGACATGTGCAATTAGAAAACAAGAAAACAACAACAACAAAAAAACTGTACTAAAATTAACATCTATGTGCCCACTGCCTGCTTTACAGAGTCGAATGGTATTATGTGGTTATCAATGTTCCACTTT
The DNA here is from genome assembly GCA_004027715.1 of Plecturocebus donacophilus. NCBI lineage: Eukaryota > Metazoa > Chordata > Mammalia > Primates > Pitheciidae > Plecturocebus > Plecturocebus donacophilus. The sequence goes on from PVKP010002427.1 coordinate 22,319, forward strand.
CTGATTTTATCACTCTCCCTCCTAGGAATTTCATACTTCCTATCTTTGTCTTTATCATGACCTTCACTGTCTTCTCAGTTTTGCTAAAATTGTGTAGATTATTGACAATCTGTCATTTACTTTTACATTTTTAGTTTTGTATATAAATGGTACTTTAATTTGTGTATTCCTTAACTTGTTTTTCTTACTCATTTTTATGTTTCTGACGTTCATCCAGGCTATTTCTTATAACAATGGTTTTGCTATTTTCATTGCATATGTCTCATTTTAGTTGTGTATTTGTGCACGTATCTCATTTTATTATTTCATTCTCTTGTTAATTGATATCTGAATGGATATAAAAATGATACCATGGACATTTGTATCATTTTCTGTAGGAGTCTTACTTTAGAGTATAAACAAGAATCCTAGAGTATGTGCTATGTGATGCCAAAGTGCCTAATTGATGGTGCTAATTTATACTTTCATTGGCCATTTATGAGAAATCTTGTTGTTTCATATTCTTTTCAATATTTAGGATTGTTACACATTTTCGTTCTTTTCTTTCTTGTGTATATAAAATAGCATTAGACTGTGGTTTTAGTTTGTTTGCATTTCTCTGGTTGGTTATGAGTTTGAGCACCTTTTACGTTTATTAGTGATTTGAACGTCTATGAAATATTTGCTTATCTTTTTGTCCATTTTCTATGGAGCTATCATTGTTTTTGCTGATTCAAGGTGTGAAGATTTTTAAGTTATACATGTTATAGATATTCATTCTCTCAGTGTGTGACTTTCCTTTGTACTCTCTTCATAGTAACTTTTAGTAAAGAGAAGAGGTTTCTTCTTTGTGATTTGTGCTTTTTGTATCATGTTAAGAAAATCCCTCCTTTATTTTTCTAAACATTCTTCTAAAGTTTTAGAAGATTTGTTTTTTACATTTAAGTATTTAGTATACCTGGAATCAATGTTCATGCATAGTGTGAAATATGGATGCATTTTTTTTCTAAGCAGAAAACTAATATACCTTAGTATCTTTTATTAGCTATCATTTCTTCTGTGACTGTTTCATCTATATATACTTGCTCTTTCTAGGTTCTCTATCCTCTTTGAGTATCAGTTGTCCAGCTCTGCACAAATATGACACTGACTTAATCGTTGTAGTTTTATGATAAGCTTTGTTAGCTGTTTTAACCACATTCTTCATAGTACTTTTCTCCTTCAAAGAGCTTTGCCTCTGTTTGGCCCTTTGATATTTTACATATTTAGAAGAAGCTTGCCAAAGTCCACAAAAATGCCTATTGAAATTTTGATTGACATTGCAATCAGTCTTTAGAAAAACCTGGAGAGAAATGACCTGTGAGTTTTTCTATCAGGTACAAAATGTGTTTATTCATTTATTCATGTCTTCTCTAAATTCTTTAATAAAATTTATAATTCATATCAATAAAGATCTTTCACATCTTTTGTAGATACATTACGAAGTACCTAATATTTTGGTTGTTGTTGTAAATGGAATCTCCAATTATTGTTTGTTTACTTTTTTACTGTACTACTTAGAACATCTAGTTTAATATTAGAAAGAAACAGTGATAGTGACAGAATGGTTAGAAATAATCTTATTATTGACCAGGTATGGAGGGAAAGCCTTGCAAATTAATGGAAATGATAGCTATCTCAACAATTTCACCTAAAACAAAAGCACTCCTGGCAAATACATTTTCCATTGGCTTTTCATTGTATCTAAAATTTCGGCAGAGATCCTTGAGGATTAGCTAAAATTTAATTGTACTAAGGAGTATAGGAAATGTAACTGTTTAAGCACCCTCCTGGTGATTTACACCTTAACAATTAGATAGCATCAGACAATAAGAAATGGAAGTTAATTTTGATGAAAAAAAAAAAAGTAAATCTCCTTTCTGAGTCATACCGGAGAAAAACATCCAGGTAACAATTTCCCTTATGTTATCTCCTGGATGACTCAGGATGGAGAAATTTTTTCTTCTACAGATCTGGAAGATGTAATTAATAGATATTTACAAGAACTCTGTCTTCCAAGCTGCTTAGCCGATGGCACTGCACGAACTGTCTTTTAAGAGGGTTTTCTTTGAGCAATGGAAACAAATATTGGCCTGAATTTTGTTTGGAAAGATATGGCAACAAAACATCTGGAATTACTAGGAAAATGTAGAAGGTGAAATAATGTATGCCTCAAGAGGTAGTGGCAGCCCAACAAATATAGATATGTACATATAACCTTTGAGTTTCCACTAACCATACTGCCCTTTCTCCACCCATTAGCATTCTGTGCTACAGTTTATAATAATGACTTTTGCTTGTAATTTATTGATCAACTGGAATGCAATTCATTGATTGGATGAAATATAAATGTGGGTATATGTGTGTATAGCACATTAATACATTTAAAATGTATCTTACATATATGTTTATATCTATGCTTTTTATATAAATATGAGGACCTGACAATAGTGAAGTTACCACTGCTAATTTTCAGGATAGGATTCTTGCTAATGAATTCCTTTATCATTAGCTAATGAATTCCTTTATCAGGTAAGATATATGAGTAAAAATATGATGATAAATGGATGGAGGTTATGATGAGTGGAGGTTAGGGCACCTATATTTTAGTGTCATATTAGGAGTAATTGACAATAAAATTGAGAGTCAAGTTTGCAAATTATTTTTCTGTTAACACCCAATCCAACTACCCCTGGAGTGGCAAAAGACACTCTTAATAAGAAAAATAATTGCCTAGGTAATCAAGTAGACGTAATATGGATGCCTGTTTCTCTGATAACTATTTCTAGTGTGAAAATCAGTCTTACAGTACAAAATGGCTAAACAATGTACTTCTAAGATGACTTATCAGACAATACTCAGAGCTTCATGTCACTTGGACCTATTTGCCAATATGAAAATATTCTTCCACCTTCCTGCCAGCTCACCACAAAACAAAATTTGAAAGAAAATCAGATTGCCTGAGAAATACACCACAAGCTGCCAAAGCTTACAACTTCTCTCTGTCCTAATGACTTCTGGAGTTAAGAAGAGGCTAGAGAGATTAAGAGAGCACATTATTTTCTAGTACTTAATTTTTTTTTCATTTAGCAATAAAGGCAGCAAATTGCAAAACAGCCCTTTACAAATGAATAAAAAATATCTTTTGGGGAGAGCTCTGCCACAGAATAACTGAGTATTATGAACAGATTATTTCACAATGCATTTGTTCTCATCATGAATCATATTAATAGGCCAGGGTTTTCTGTGAATCTTGGGCTCATAAAACACCAGCAAAAAGAAAGCCCATCACCAGTGCTGATCTGAGGAGATAACAGGAAGGTGAGGATGCTTGACTCCATACTCTTTTCTTTTAAATCCTCTGACTCTGCAATAATTTAGAATATGATGTTAAATGATGAACAAATAACTGATATTATTACAGTAGTTTGTACTGTACCAGGCATATGTACACCTTTGACTAATTCAACCCTCTCACCCACCCTTTAAGGTAGGTGACATTTAATTTATTTCACAGGCAAAGACAGTTTGGTTCTCCTTAGTTGGTAATTTGGTATAATGAGAATGGCAGATTGAGAGAAAAACCTAAGTCTTCTGATTCCAAGGTAATTGCTCTTTCCATCGGGGGTAATTTATCTGGTTGACAATACAAATTAAATTTTAGATCACAGAGAGAATACACACACACACACACACACACACACACACACACATACATAATTTATACATATATATATGATTTCAGCAGCCTATTAGAAATTATTGTTACTGAAATTGAGAAGCAAGTTTGTAAATTAGTTTTCTGTAATACTCAACTCATCCTATAGAGGTAGTTGAATGATGACTTAAATATTTGGTCACATCTTGCATGCATAGCAAAAATCCTTCTAATTCTAACATTTCCGCCTCATATTTATTTAGGACACAAGCTGTTAGAGTATTAAAAAATAGTGTGTCTTCCAGAGCATAAAGTACAGGGTCCAGGATGAAGAATTCCATTTCTGTCTTCCTGACAGAATGTTTGCTTAAGTGGAAACACAGGATACATCCATATTGCCAGATTCTTTGAGAGAAAATGTGGGTAATTTTGCAATCAAGGGCATTTTCCTGTCAGTGCCCCATATAGTCTGTTGATGAATGGATTTCTAATCACCAGCATTGTTCCATTTGAGCACAAGTTAGTGAGTCTAGAAAATTCCATAAAATCAATTTTAACTGTGTTACACTTAGCATCAAACATATTCGGTGGCCTGGAAACAGGTTAAAAGTATGCTAAAGTTGTAATATAGTTGTTTTTAAACTTACTTGAGGGTAAGATTCTCTGATTACCCTTCAATAAGATCTCCTGTCTCTTGAACATTTTCCATGGCTTTGACAAATGAAATTTACACTGGAGCAGCTTCAGAGGATCCCATTTGCCACTAGAGGGAATTTCCAGAGGTTTGAAAAATTTGCTATGACCAGTGAAACTATAAGCTTATTGACAGTGCTAACAAAATTGAGCAGTTTTTCAGATCTCCTTCCATGCTTTTCTATATCTCACCACCTATTTACTTAGTGCAAACAACATAGCAATCACTGTTGTAGATACTAGGGATAAAAATATCATTGAACAAAACAGATATAAAGTGCATGCCTCAAGGTACTTGAAATTCATATAAGGCAATAAAGATAATGACAAAATAAATACAGTGATTATATTAGGTGATAAGTATGAAAGAGGGAAGAAGAGGGAAGAACAGTGCAAATGCTATGTTTGTGAGTTACTTTTTGTGTTTGTTTCTTAAGTGTGGCTGAAAACAGAGCAGGAATTGTTTGAAATGAGGTTAGAGAGGCAGCTCAGGGTGATGCGGGCTGTGGAGGAACTTTGCAGATTCCCCTGAATAAGATGAGAAGGAAGATTAGAAGGAAGATCCATTAAATGGATGACCTTAACTGCTGTGTGGGGCTTAGAATGCATTGAGTCAAGAGGAAAACTAGGCAGACCAGGCTGATGGGTAAATTCAAACTTGCCAGTACCTGGGAGGTAGGTGTGCCTTAGGTGGAAAGCAGGTGCTCAGCTTCCAGCTTCCTGCTGCCACCTCTGAGAGAAGTCAACTTCAAAACTCCTTCTCCACTATCTTCCCTCTTGAACACCCATTTTAAAGTGCAGGGGTGACAGAGAGGAGATATAAAAGTCTGAGTATATCCATAGCTGGTGCTTAAACACCTCCGCACGTTCTTTAGCAGGCGCACCCAAACATTTCTGTGTCCTGAGCTCCACCTCTCTTTCTTAAGATTTGATGCCTTGTGCACTGGCACAGAGGGTTATAGTATAAAGCCACAATGACAATGGAAGGTTACAGGACAAAGCCAGAATGAAATATAGAATCATCCAGATATAAGTCCAGGTGGAAGACCGAGAAACACATTATCTGATGACTTGAAGGAACTAGCTATGGCTTTTTCCCCCTTAAATCATAAAACTTCTGTTAATGCTTCTGAAGCTATACGAATTATTCAACTTAGTATCTCTTTGGGCTACCAACATTCTGATAAATTAGTAAAGTAAACCCAATTTCACCCCATTGTCATCATAGTACCATTTATAATGACTTTTAAAAGGATTTCCTTTCTGGATGTAAACATAGAAAGACTTTTTAAAATAGAGCTATTTTGAAACTATAAAGAACAGCATAATTTAAATTTCAAAACTGTATTTATCAAGAACCAGTTTATAGTACTGAGACCTTCTTTATAAGTGTCATTTTGAAAAGCTAGATATTTTAAAGGGGATCCTGTCTAACTTTAATCATTTCTCTATTTAATGTTTTTTGTTGTTATTCAAAAGAGATATATGCATCTGTGATTTTGTGTATTAGCAGTTTCAGTGAGGATCAAAGTGACCTAAATACAGTCTACCATAAAGGAAGTTTTTGTTGGCAAGGACAAAATGTTTTAGTTACTGATACATAATGACTTTTCAGCTTAAATATGGTGCTTATTGATTAATAATGTTGACATTTATTTTCATTGTTAAGGTGTTTGTTTTCAGAAAGCAGCATGTATATTCACTAATGGTCATTTTAAAAACTAAGATATTATTTTGAAACTTTTATGATAAGTTCATGTTTAACTTTGAATGTAGCTAAGTACTCTATGCTAGAGATTTTTAAAGCAAAAAGAATATATTTAAAAATTATGGACCAGAATCATGGAGAGTATTTATCAGGAGACTTTGAAGGTGGAATAGATTAAATAATATTACCAAAATATGAAAAGAATAAAAACTTTTTTCATTGAAAATGCACATAAACAGAAATGGTAATAGTCATACCTAAAAGGAATTCCATATCTAAATTGTAGAATCTACCATTTTCTATACATTAAAGAAGAGATATGCCAGATGAATGTGATTCTACCAGAGTTTTATGCGTCCAAAAATAGATTAAAATTGGTTTCATTTTATCTTCTCAAAGATTCAGAAAACCTTATGACCAAAACAGTATACAACATAAAAAGTTATTAACTTGGAATTAATCTAGACCTGGGGAGTTGGAAGAGACTTTCCAGTTCATATTAATTCCAACTCCCCCAGATCTAGATTAGTTACCTTTCCTGTATCCTCTCATAGCATGGAGAACTTAATAATTATTGTCGCACTTATCCTACTGTATTATAATTTCTTTATTACTTACTTGTTTTCTACATTAGACTGTAAGCCACTCAACAACAGAAACTATGTCTTGTTCACCTTTATATTCCAGCACTTACCACAATGCCTATTACTTAATAGTTTAAATAAATATTTACTGATGTGATTATTCTGTGGGTGACTTTAAAATCCAAGGCACCTAACTAATCTTGGTCTACCATTTATTCTAGCCATGAATCAGACAGCCAGCTTTGTGCAGCTGTGTCTCTGCAGAGGCTTCTATCTTTTTTTTTTTTGAAATGGAGTTTCCCTCTGTCACCCAGGCTGGAGTGCAATGGCATGATTTCAGCTCATTGCAACATCTGTCCTGCAGGTTCGTGCGATTCTCCTGCTTCAGCCACCTGAGTAACTGGAATTACAGATGCACACTATCACGCCTGGATTAATTTTGTTGCTTTAGTAGAGACAGGGTTTCACCATATAGGCCGGGCTGGTCTTGAACTCCTGAGTTGGGGTGATCTACCCATCTCAGTGTCCTAAAGTGCTGGAATTACAGGTGTGATTCACTGGGCCCAGCCCCTTTTGTCTATTTTTCTTCCCCGGAGCTTTGCAGACATTGCAGTGGAGATGGCTAAGACACTATGCCTAACAAACACCCATGTGCAGCCTAGAAGTGTTAGGCGTTACTTTCCCCTAGGCAATCACTGAGATACTGGCATTCTTGGATAAACATTTCCATCTTTGGTTTCTTAGGTGAACAAGTCTGCAGCATGTTTAATACATTTCCATGAAGGATCCTGGTGGGGTGTGTTCCAGTAACCCACAGTGGAGATCAACTGGAAAACCCAGCTTTGCATTGCTTTTCCCTTCTTCTCCATTTCATCTTACCTGTCTCCTACTTACTGCTGCCTCAAATCATTTCCCAAATAAACTGTCTTTATATACACTTTGTTTCAGGTTCTTTTTTTCAGGAGCATCTGATGCTAAGACACCACCTAAAGAAACTAATAAAAGTTATGTAAGTCATCTGAATCTCTGTTTTACTGTTATGCGAAATAACAGGTGAAGAAAATAGACCTAACAACAAAATAGGACCCCCCATTTACCAGAGTAGGGACAATGTTCTAAGCTTACAAGAGTGAAATTTTATGCCACGTTAAAAGTCCTCTCTCAAGATCAATTTGGTACCTTTCTTTCTCTTTCTATATATTTATTCAGAGAAATAATTCCCAGACTGAACAGGTAGGAGGAAGAGGAGGGAAAAAAGGGGGCCTTTTTAATTATCTTTCCCTAAGACTAGTGTTTTAAACAGAAGGTAGATCAGACAAATATGATCATAGTATATGGGAGGCTTATCTTGCACATGCTACCCTGCTACCCTTTCCAAACAGATTATGCAATTAGCATATGACTCTAGTTTATTTTATGAGTCAATTCATCTTTGCAAATTGGCTAATAAACCTTTGTTTCTTAGTGGTTTATTTCAATTTGCTTATATTTGGTATTTTTCCTATACATTTACAATAAATATTAAACCACAGTCTTCCCTTTCTTTTATTAGACTTTGGAAACATGATCATAGTAGATTTATAGAAATGCAAGTATAGTATTTACATATTATTCAATGTTTTAGAGCAAATTACATAATATTGGCCTAAGCTTGCCTAAACAGTTAGAATATGGTTCATCAAGCTAGAGCTATTTGTAGTTAATACTATTAAAACTTTTAATTTTTAAATAGTTATTAATATATGCAAATCTCTGTCTTCATGCCTTACTACCCTGTGACCCTGGGCACGTTACTCTGTGCTTCAATGTTTTCAACTATAAAATGAGGATGAATAATAGTTCTTATCATAGAGGGCTGTTGGGATGATTTGGTGAGTTAAGATACGTAAACATTAAAATGTAAGTACTTAAAACAGTGCTGGCACATAGTAAGCACAAAATAAATTATAGTTACAGACTTCAGAGAGAACATCACAATAGCTTATGTACTGTTGCTAAATGAGCTACTCAAGAAGTTCACTGAATTACCTGATGCAGACTGCAAACCAGGAAATTCTGTTAGCTTGACACTGCCTGCCCTCACTCCATTTGAAGATGCTTCAGGCTCAAATATAGAAATATTACCTGCTGGCTGGTTCCTAGACTAAAAGAAAATACCTGAATATGTAGTTTGTTCTAAACATAACATTTGTTTTCCTTTTGTTTTTATAGAAATGCCTCTTATTAAGTAACTGGCTGATCACACCATATAGAGGTCTAACATTGGTGGAAGCCAACCTGCAACATCATTTCTTGATCTGAGACATAACATTTAACTCTTTAACTGGAATGATCTATTCTGGAGTCTGAGAAACTGACTGAATAGCTTATGGGGCAGTCCACCAACTCAGTTTCTGGGCTATAAAATTTCTTAGGGAAGTTTCAGACAAGAGAATGTTAATGTTCAGGAGATACCACTTCAAAATATGGCACCTCAGCATTTGGAAAAACAGCAGAAGCAGGAAAGCCTGACTTTCTCCCACCCTTATTCCTTGAAGCAGGTCATAAAAGAATTATCTGACCTTCCTCTAAAGTGAGTTATAAGATACTCATTCCAGAGGGGTCCTTCCTATACCAGAGGAAAGAAATGTCACACAGGAACTCAAGGACTCTGAACAAACAGAGCTTATTTATGTCCTCCCAGTTTATTACCATTATACTATATCCTTTTGCCCTCCAATAATAGTGCAAGACTGTTCATAAAAATGCAGTGTGCCCTGTTTTGGGAGGTCATTCTTTCTGAAAGCTTCTGTGTCTTATAAAACTGATTTTAAATACATTTGTATGTTTTTGTTTAGTTAACCTGTCTGTTGTTTTAGGGTCCCAGCCATGAACCCAGCAATGGGTGATGCAATATATCACTCTTCTCCCATACACTCTTATATTTGCAGACTTGTGAAAAAATTTATAACCTAACTAAATTGAAAAATGGGTGAATAAGTTATGGCCATCTGCATGACAGATTATCACATATTCATGGGCAATGTGTTTTCAAGGAATTTGTAATAGGATGTCCCTTGAAAACACCATGCAATGATTGTTTTCTTTTTTATTTCTATGGGAAGCAGAAATAATTAATCAACTATGGTTTTAAAAATTCTTGTTAAGCAATGGGTCTCACGTTTCTTTACTCCCTCCAATAAATATAGAATATAAAGTGAAGATGACAGAGGAGAATTTGTGACAACTGTTTAATATCCCTTTGTTTAGAAATGTGTCTTGCTTATTCTTTTCATTTATATGTCTTTATAAGTAAATTGAGTTAAAATTGGATCCCTTTTTGATCAATAACTTAAAAAAATTCATAAATGTCACATGATGCACAATTTCTTCTGTATGGAAGCTAATAAAGCTTGACTATGAGCCAGGTTGTCTTTAAATGATCTTATCTGTGGGATGAAGAAAATAGAAATTTTACTAAAACAACCGTGTTTTCTTTATAGCTATTAAGATTATGAATATATTTCTTTTCTTTTTCATTATATGTTTCCAAATGCTCCACTGTAAACATTAATCACTTTTATTTCAAAATGAATTTTGGCTAATTGATTTTAATTGACAAGAAAAAATTGTGTATATTTATGGTACACAACATGTTTAATATATCTATGCATTGTAGAATGGCTAAATCAAGGAATTTAACATATACATTACCTCACATTTTTTTTGGTGTTGAGATCACTTTAAATCTATTCTCTTAGCAATTTTCAAATATATTATATGTCATTAGTAACTGTGGTCACCGTGATGTACAATAAATCTTTTGAACTTACTTTTTCTGTCTAATATTTTGTGTCCTTTGACTAACATATGCCCAACCCCCCAACCCCCTAGCCTATGATAATCACCAGTTTACTCTCTATTTCTATTAGTTTGACATTTTTATATTTCACATATGAGTGAGATTATGTGGTACTTGTCTTTCTGTGCCTGGCTTATTTCACTTAACACAATGTCCTCCAGGTTCATCCATGTTGCTGGAAATCACAAAATGTCCTTCTTTTTAAATGCTAAATAGTACTTCATTGGGTATATATACCACACACACACACACACACACACACACACACACACACACACACACATATTGCTTGGACATTTATTTAGAATTCCCTCTTCCCTTGCTAGACCCATGTCTTTTTCTCTGTTAGCCTTGAGAACATGAAAACTGCTATTCTGGTAGCCAACCAAAAGATTATACAAATCAGGGCTTCTATTGTAATGCAGGAGATGACAGAAGAAATAGCTGAAAAGAACATGCTTCCTGGCTCTTCCTCCCCTCATCAGTTCCCTAACATGAGCACATACTTACATACTTCCTATGACATTTTCTAATAGTATTTCTACTGATAGTAGCTGTAGAGGAGGAAAAAAATAGTGTAAAGATAGAAAATAAAAGAATTTAACAAAGTTATAATACAAACTAAAAATCAACCAGATTAAAAATACCTTTTCTAATACTCATAGGCATGGAAATTGAGTTATTCACTGGTTTGTCATAACATTTTCTTCTCATTTTAGAGGTATATCTTTATAATCTGGATCACTCTTTCTAAATGTGAAGTTTCTGTTTTGATTCTTTTCATCTTTGGTATGGTGTTCCTGGTTCTTTTTTCTTGCATAAAGTTATTTTGTACCCCCTTGTACCCTGAGTCTCTGTTGTCCACTTCAGTAAACAGGGTGTGGGACATATAATACTAATAATATTGTTGGGTCATTTTGTTACAAAAAATAATGATGGAGAATGATGCATTTTAGAGAAGACAAGAAGAAAAAATAAGAAACAGATCTTTGAAATAACCATATTAAGAAAGAATGGGTCACTTGTTAGAAATAGTCAAGAATACAGGCAGACAGTGGAAGAAATTATTTTACTATGTTGTTTGTTAAATGAACATCAAATAATCCTTTCTGGTCTCTATTATGACAGCACAAGCCCCTTTGGTATAATTCATAAACTCATTTTATCATCGTCCTGTTCTCCCTTTCTACACAATATAAAGTAAGGGATGTCTTTGTGATAAGGAGATTAATACTGAAGTGATACTTCCCTGCTTTGGTTCCAAGTATTGTATTCTTGTATTATTTTTCAATTGGTTTTATAAATTCTAATTACATTCTAAGTGCAATACATGTTTGGTGTATAAAATATAAATAAGAGGTAAAAATATAAAATTACTTTTAATTTTATCACCCAGGGATAATTACTTTTTACATTTAGAGATACATATAATGGAGGGATAAAGGGATGAATCACAATTGAAAAAAAACCAAGAGTATTCCTTGATGGAGGTATGTAGCTGTTTAATAGTTTGGGGAAATACATTTTATGAATGTTCACTGGGGCATTCCACCATACATGCACTAGCCAAAGTTAATATTATTCTGCCAGCACAGAGTGCCTTCGACAGTCCTGTATGGCTTGTAAAAATAAGTCTTGATAGTACATGTAGATTATGGGGAATTAGAGAAGGAGGTATCTTCTACCATAAGAAACCTGTGTATTCACAGACCAGCTGGATTCTTCTCTGCGAGCCTCAATCCCTTCAGGGCCACTAAGACTGCCTGGTGAGACTGTGGACCTATCTAATGCTTTCCTAGAAGTGGTGATGTTGTAAGTTAGGGATCTGATTGCATTTTGAAATAGGTTAGTTGTTTCAGTTCCTTCATTTTTCATTCATTCACTTATTCCAAAAATAAGGATTACATGCCTAGCATACTCAAGCATGATTTTATGTGCTGTCATAGGCAGTGAGGAGAAAAGACAAGTTTCCTGCCTCATAAAGTTTACATTCTAGTGAGCAGAGACAAACAATGCACAAATAAATATGCATTTCAGTCAATAAATGCCAAGAAAAAATAAAGCAGAAAAAGGGAGATGGCTACAGGATACTATCTTATAAGAGTGAATTAGAGACATCCATACTCTTGTGGTGACTTTTGAGCAAAAAATAAAATGGAGGAACTAATGGTGTGATTTTTTGAGAGTATTCTTGGAAGAATAATAATAAATGCAAAAGCCTGGGGCAGAAGCATTCTCAGCTGGAACAATAAGTGAAGAGGGGTATGCTAGGAAAAGGGCCAGGTTCTGTAGGGTGCTGCAGGCATTCTGAAGACTGTCATTTACTCAGAGTGATTTAGGAAGGCATGAGAGGTTCTGAGAAGAGAAATGATATACTGATTAGGTTTTAAAAGCATCATTTTTACTATTGAGCATATACATACTTGGTCCTATCTCTGATGTTGCATTCTGTCCAATAGCTCTAATACTTATTCCTTTACCTCACAGTTTAATAATCCATGATTTATATTGTATTTAGTAGGACAAATTTTTCTTCATTAGTCTTTTCAAAAATTGTATTGTCTGGTTTCACACACTTTTTCCAAGTAATACTTGGAATACTTTTATGTTATCTCAACAACATTATTAGAATTTTGTTTGGAATTAAATTATATCTAGAGATAAATTTTAGGGGTCTCTTTATAACACTATTGATTCTCACACAGACTATGCTAGTTCTATGTTCTCACTAAGGAGTTATTTTAGCTTTCTTAGAAGAATTTTATTGTTTTCTCTATACAGTTTCTCTACATTCATTAAATTTAACTGTAGAATATTTACTTGTATATTACTTCTGTGGAATGGTATCTTTGTATTAAATTTTCTTATTAATTTTGGTACATAGAAAAGCTAATATGCACATTTGTATGTGTGTAGATAATCATAACTGATCTCCATAAAACTTACTTGTATATAAAATTTTTAACGTGACTTTCTTCTATTTTTAGATAATTCTTTTTCCCAGAATATTTTATTTTTTCTAATATTTGTACTGCTTCTTTCTTATTTTTCTTATATTGTATTACCTAAAATTTGTCGTGAAAATATTAATTACTTGTGGTGATAATGGATATTATTTTCTTGTGTCTCATTTACGTAAATCCCTCTGACACTGAGATTGCAAATTGATTTAATGGCTAACTTCAATCAAATAGCAGTGAATGGTTTTCTGAAGTTCTGCACTGAGAATACTAACGTTCAGTACTAATAATACCATGATCAATTAGCATTTCATGACATGGACTTAAAAGCAGATGGATTGTTACTAACCTAGAATTTAATATAATGCTCAATACTAATTTGAGATGGTTTTCATCATGGAATCCCTATACATATAGAAGATTTTTACAAAATTCTATCAAATAGTCTTACACCCACATTTCCTTTCAGGCTCACAAATAGTCTCATACCCACACTCTCTTTCAGGCTGAAGTTCTCATTTGTTTATTTGTACTAAGATTTGGGGAAATAAAGATGTCACAGCCTTCTATAAAGAGCTCCCAATTTAACCTGAGAGAATAGATTCTTCAAAAAATGAGTGAGGAAAGTGCATTGCTTTAAAGTTATTCCAAAAAAAAATCTGAGATCTAGGTTTAATTCTCCATCCTATATATATATTAAACCCAACTATTCTGACTCACAGATGGCAGCATTACAAGGTAATCATTCTTGCCACATAGAAACTTAACCATGTATATCTTGATTGCTAGCACCCACCAGATCTGAGGCTATGGCTCTTAAAGAAAGGTGGGGGCAGTTTAGCACAACACATAACAACACACATTCTTATAATTAGGATGCTAGTGCAAAGAGATAGAGACATTTGAGACCCATGTCCTGAAAGTTTGGGCTTCAAAAAGTTTGCAGACCCTTTTACACTAGGAAAGGGGAAAACATCACCAATGGTAGCTGTTTAGGCAAAATAACATTGTTATTGTATGCCTGCTTGAATATTGAACAATAGCTGCTCCATATCTACCAAATCAATGGAGCAACTCTTAAAGGATTATTTCATTACAATTTGACTTATCTTATGGCAGATGAATCACTGAGGATCTAAAGAGGGAGTAAATTAATTTTACAGTTTAAAATTAACTGTAAAATTATTTAAATAGCAGTATAGTTATTTCCTATATCCAGTTAAATAAATAAAATAATTCATTTCTATTTGGAAAAAAAATACAACAGTAATTATGAAAATTATTAGCCCTAGATGCACATTAGAATACTTTAAAAATACCAATATCTGGACAGCTCCAGAAAGTCTGGTTCAATTGATATAGGGTGAGGCTTTGGAATTCATATGTTCTTAAAGCATCCTAGATGATTCTAACTGGAAACGGGTTAGGAACTACATGATCATTGCTCCCTCACAAAAGATACCATTCTTCCAAAGTGATTACATATGCTGGTATGTAAATAATCATTTAGGATTTAATGAGTACACTAAAATGAACTCCCAAGAAATTAACCACCAGGAAAAATATTACAAATATTTTTTCTGGGATGTTTGGACTTAACAACAAAAAGGATTCTTCGGTACTAATCCAGCACCTATATGTGAGATCATGTAAGTGGTATATAAGGGTTTTAATTGATCAGATATTATTCTTTAAGTTTTATAGTCTTAAAAGAATAAACCTGTAAGAATATTGTACATAAGTATGTATTACTGTGAATTAAAATTATAAAATGGAAAATCACTTATAAAAGTCAGAAAATATATCAATAAATATTTACTGTGTTCCCACTATACCGCAGAATCTTTTTGGCACTGAGATTATGACAGACAATCAAAAAACACAAAAAAAATCTCTTTCTTAATAGTGTCTGCATTTGAATGGAAGAGATGAACATTAATAAAACAACCAAAATGAAATAGTCTCACTTTACAACTATGACCTCTGTCAAGAGATTCTTAATGCTGTTTCATAGTCATGTTATATTTGCCTTTTGCATTTACTCTCCCATTCTCCTAAACTACTTGATATGGTTTGGATCCGTGTCCGTGCCAAAATCTCATGTCAAATTGTAATCTCCAATGTTGAAAATAGGACCTGGTGGGAGGTGCTATAATAATGGGGTAGTTTCAAATGATTTAATATCATCTCCCAAGGTACTGTTCTTATGATACAGAGTGAGTTCTCCTGAGATCTTGTTTAAAAGTACCTAGCACCTCACTCCCCTCTCTTCCTCCTGCTTTGGCCATGTAACACGTGCCTGATTCTCCTTTGTCTTCTGTCATGATTAAAAATTTTTGGAGGCCTCTCCAGAAGCCATCTTGCTTCTTGTAAAGCCTGTGGAACCATGAGCCAACTAAACCTTTCTTCTTTGTAAATCACCTAGTCTCAGTTATTTCTTTATAGCAGTATAAGAATGCACTAATATAGAAAATTGGTACCCGGGATTGGGGTATTGCTATAAAGATACCTGAAAATGTAGAAGTGGCTTTGAAACTGGGTAATGTGCAGAGTTGGAAGAGTGTGGAGGAGTCAGAAGAAGACAAGAAGATGAGGAAAGTTTGGAACTTCCTACAGACTTGTTAAATCGTTTTGACCAAAATGTTGATGGTGATATGGACAATAAAGTCCAGGTTGATGAGGTCAAAGATGGAGATGAGGAACTTATTGGAAGCTTGAGCAAAGGTTGCTTTTGTTGTCCATTACCAAAGAACTTGGAGGCATTGTGCCCCTGCCCTAGGGATCTGTGGAACTTTGAACTTGACAGTGATAATTTAGGGTATGTGAAGGAAGAAATTCCTAAGCAGCGAAGCATTCAAACTGTGACCTGACTGTGTCTAACAACTATGCTCATATGCATGAGCAAAGAAATGTCCTGAAACTGGAAATTATATTTAAAATGGAAGTAGAGTGTAAATGTTTGAAAAATTTGCAGCATGGCCATGTCATAGAAAAGTCCATTTTCAGAGGAGAAATTCAAGCAGGCTGCATAAATTTGCATAGCTATAAAGAAGGTAAATGCTGATAGCCAAGAAAATGGGGAAAAGGCCTCAAAGGCATTTCAGAGACCTTCATCACAGCCCCTCCCATCACAGGCCTGGAGGCCTAGGAGGGAAGAATGGTTTCATGGGCCAGACCCGGGCTCAACTGCTCTGTGCACCCTTGGGACACCACTACCCCTATTTTGCCTGCTCCAGCCCCAGCCATGGCTCAAAAACTAGCACTTGCTCCTCTGAAACAGTGGTCTAGGAACTACTAGTTACTAAAGATAGTTTAGTTTTATTTTAGTTCATATTATTAATTTAGTTATATAGTTACTCATTACTAGTAGTAACTAGTAGTTACTAATGTTAGTTTAGTTTTAGTTCTTATTTTAGAACTAAAGCATTTTAGTTCACTGGAAACTATCACACATGAGTAGTGTAGTTTATACTTATAGTTAGTTTACAGTTGCTAACCAGCATTTTAGTTCAGTTGAAACTATTGCACGTAATGGCATTCTATTTTACTATTTAATTTAATTTAATTTAATTTTAAACAGAGTCTTGTTCTGTCACCAAGGTTGGAGTGATCTTGCAATGGCACAATCTTGGCTCACTGCAACCTTCAGCATCCGAGTTCAAGTGATTCTCCTGTTTCAGCCTCTTGAGTAGCTAGGATTACAGATATGTGCCACCATGCCCAGCTTATTTTCATATTTTTTCAGTAGAGATGGGTTTCACCATGTTGGCCAGGCTGGTCTCAAATTCCTGACCCAAAGTGATTTGCCTGCCTCAGCCTCCCAATGTGCTGGCATTACAGGCATGAGCCATCATACCAGGCCAGTAATATCATTATAAATATTTCAAAAAATATCCCCTTAGAAAATATGTGAAGCCTACACTGGATATTTGAAGGATTTAATGATTACTTTAAATATATCTCCAAAGTCATGTAATAGAAAAAATATATATGCTTAATTAATGTCTCAAATAAGGTGAATGATGAACCAATCAACATATTATTTTGTTTCAAATTAACTAACTACAAGAGTATAGCAATAGCAAGAAGTATAACTTATTTGTCATTGGTGTTTATATTTTAAACCCTTTCATGAAATAACTTTGAGAGAAACTAGCATTTCAATCACAGCAGCTACTGTCATAAAAACTTCAACAGGTGAGACTTCTTATCCAGCTGAAATAGCACTTTTTCTCAAGTACCTGCAATTATATTGCTATAAAAATCAAGCAAATGATGTAGATTTGTTCAGTCAAGGTCCATTTATTCCCCTTTCTTGCTTGCTTTTCTCTACTTAAAAACTGATAAGCTAAGCAAAACAAAGTAGAAACTAAATATCTCAGTCTCCATTGCATCTGGATGTGGCCATAGCTGTATTACTCACTTTTGGCCCATAAGATGGAACTACTTTGTGCTGTTTCTAAAGCTTACTCCTTCTTCCCTAAAACAAATGCAATTCTAAGAGATCTTGATGTTGATGCCAAAGATGGAGAGTAGCAAGATAGAAGCAGCTTGTTTTTTCAATGGCTCCATTGAGCATTACTCTCTACCAACCCACAGTATTCTTGCTCCCTGAGATTAAAAAAAAAAAAGAAATACTTACTTACTTACTTACAACCTATAAATTTCTATTTGGTGCAGCCAAACAAAAATGCTTTTAGATATGATAATTTCATAGCCAATATGATTGTAGTAAAAATAAACAAATTATTTGTACATATATTCAGAATGGAACAAAGTTTTAACAAAAGAGTTCATTCCTGAGTTGTTTATGTAAAGATAAGATCTCTGTAATACACATATACAGTCACCAGAATTACTTAAAGAAAAGATATAATAAAACAAAAAAATCAGGGAAATAGGATAGTTAAATTCGATACAGAAGGATATGGGATGTGCCCATAGAAACATTCTATTTAGATTATCTGCAAACTTTCATGGAATCTGAAGTTATACTAAACTTGTAGGTGAATAAATTAGGTGGTATTTTATAAAGTTAATAGAAATGTTTATAGAGTAGAAGTCATATAATGAATAATGCACAAGTAATAAACAATATAGTAGAACATTAAGACTCTTATAATGTCTTTTTTTTATAAATCAATTGTTTACAATTTACTTTCAACACTATTAGTCTGTATGTGATTAAAAAAAAACATGTAAGTTGTTCATTAGTTAGGATCATTTTATTTGCAATCATTTAGAGCCTTGTGTGTCCTCAGTCATGGTAACTTGTCTTTGTCTTTAAAATTTGTATTTTTAATGCTCAATGCATTGGATTAGGTGTCCTCTTAAAAGACAGTACAGTAATGGTTAAGAGCTATGCACGTAGAGCAAAACGGAGTTCTATTTGCTGTACAACTGTTGGCAAGTAGCTTAATCTCACTCAGCCTCAGATTTTTTTTTAATAAGAAAATTAGAATAATAAATTCCTCAGTGGGTTATTGTTTGAAGATTAAATAAAACATTTCATGTAAAGTGGTTAACCTACTTCCTGGAATGTAGCAAGTACTTGGTCAAAATATGCATTATTGTTACATTAGTGGTTCAAGGGAATGATTTTGCCATGCTTCCTTGGCTTCCATTACTTTTTTTTCTCATCCACAAATTTTACATTTAAAATTTCAACATGTTAGAGGAATGAATTTTTAAAAGTCATAAAAGTTGTTTGACATTTATTAAGAACAGAAAATATGTTTGTATCATCTCAGATGAAAAAATAATTCTATAGTGCCAAAATATTAATTAACATGGGTATAGAAACTTATATGTATTTGTCACTCTCTGAAAACAGAGATTATTTCCAGATTGTCAAAGTGTGGAATGGTTTGATCCAGAACAGGCAAGGGCAGTTATCTTCTTGAAGTCTTTGGCAGCAGTTACTGGCTGAAACAAGGCATGAGCAGAAATTAGTCTATTCTGGCATTAGAGCTTGTGAGTACTGGATCCATGAAAAAAATGTAAGTTTATATACTATGTTCTGGTTCACTCTGTTCAGATATTTATCAACGAGTAGGATTGCAGAAAAGGCACTGAGTCAGGATAACGAATGACCTTTCTCTCAGCAACTATATGTCACAACTTATTGCTGTTGTTTAAAATAAAAAAGAAGAAAGAAAAAATACTTGGCTACTTCTTTTATCTCTTTAGAGAAACAAAACCCACTGAATTTCTTCTCATCATTTTTTCCTTCTAAATTTTCCTTTCTGACTAGAAATTGAAACTGAATTGCAAAATCAGATTTATGTGATGTTATTACTTGATAAAAAAATTTTGTATATCTGAGATACCATAGCAACATTCCTCTCTCATTCTTGTGATTAGTAATTTATGTCTTCTCTCCTTTTTTCTGGATTAGTCTGGCTAGAGGTAATATACTTTGCCCTGAAACCTGTTTTGTGTGGTATTAATATAGTCATTCCAGTTGCTTTTTTAAAGAAAGTTCCAGCATAGTATATTTTGTTGCTTCCTTTTACATTAAACATATTTGTGCCTTCATTTTTACATATCAAAGACCCAGTTTAGGAGGTGATTGGTATTCCCGATTATTTTTCTGTTTCATTGATTTCTACTCTAATATTTAGATAGATATCCTTTTCTCTTTCTTTTGCTTACTTGGACTTTAATTTTATTTTCCTTTTCTAGCTTCCTAGGATTGGAGCTTAGATAATTTAAATGAGAACTTTCTTCTTTTCTAATATGTGTTTCATTCTATACATGTCCTGCTTCAGTTCTACTACACAAATTTTGGTGTGTTGCATTTTTATTCTCATTCATTAAAAAAAATCTTTCTACTTTCTCATGTGATAATTTATCTGTCCCATGGGTTACTAAGACATCTAAGAAGTGTGTTTAGTTTTCAAATACTTGAGTATTTCTAGATAACATTCTGTTGCTGATTTTTTAGTGTTATTCTCTGTGGTGACAGACCATATGTTGCATAGTTTTAATACTTTTCTGTTTATGAAAATATCCATTATGGCCCAGAATATGATCTATAAAAGTAAATATTATGGGTGCACTTGAAAAGAATGCACATTTTACTGTTTGAAGGAAAAGTATTCTGTAAATGTCAGTAATTTAAAGTTGACTGATAAAGTTGTTCAAGACTTTTATCTAATGAATTTTTCTCAACTTGCTTCATCAGTTATTGAGAGAGACTGAAATATAAAGGAAGAAAGAGGCAAATCCACAATTATAATTACAGTATATCTTTTTTCATCTTTTAACTTTAAATACATTTTAAATTATACTTGTAGATTTATCTTTTTCTTCTTTTAGTTCTATCAGATTTGCTTTATTTGTTCGGAAACTTTATTATTGAGATCATAACCATTTGAAATTATGTATTTTTTTGATAAATTTACCTCTGTCATTATAATCTCATTACAACATTACCCTGTTTATACCTGCTAATGTTCTTTGGTCTGAAGACTATTTTTTGTAATATTAATATAGTCAATTCAGGTTTTTTTAAAATTAGAGCTAGCATAGTATTTTCTTATTACTCCCTTTTACTTTAAATTTATTTGTGCCTTTATATTTAAGATTGGATTCTGTAGACAGTATGTGTTTGGATATTATTTTTTATTTTTCTAATCTGATGATCTCTGACTTTTAACTAGTGTGTTTAGACCATTTGTATTTAATGTGATTATTGACATGGGTTTGAATCCATCATATTTCTATTTGTTTTCTATTTGTCTCCTTTGTTCCTTTTCTTTTTTTCTTTTTCTGCCTACTTTTGAATTGAGTATTTTTATAATTTCATTTTGTCACATCTATTTTTCTTATTGCTCTACATTTTTTGTGTTTGTTGTGAGTTTTGTTTTCTGGTTATTGTTATAATTTAGAGTTTATAATATACACATTTAAAGTCTCCCTTCAAATAATGTACCACTTTACATATAGTATGAAAATTTTACAATATACTTCTATTTTTCCCTCCTCAAAACTTGCATTTTAATTCTGTCTGTTATAAATATCACAATATATTAATTTTGTATTAAACTGTCAATTGTCTTTTAAAGGCACATTTCAAATAAGAAAAATGTCATATATATTTGTCTCTCTATATGTTATTTCTGATACTCTTTATTTTTTTATTGTACCCAAATATTCCTTTGGCATCATTTTCCTTCTATTTGAAAACATTTCTTTAGTGTTTATTATAGCTTGGTCTACTGGTGCTGAAAATATTAACCTTTATGTCTGAAAGATATTTTCATTAGGTATAAAATTTTAGGTTGATTTTTTCTTTTCCATTCAGGCTTTTAAAAATGCTGCTACATTGTCTTCTGGCTTCATTGTTTCCTATGAAAGTATATTATGATCTACATCATTATGCCTTTATATGTATATTTTCCTTCTTGCTGCTTTTAATATTTTATCTATTACTGGATTTTGTCATTTGATTATGCTGTGCATTGTTGTCTCTGCTTGAAGTTCCTTCTGCTTATTTTTAATATGGGTATAGTGTTCATCAAATTTTAAAACTTTCCATGATTATTTTTAAAAATATTTTGTTTACCCTCTCTACTCTTTCTGTAACTTCAATTATATATATCAGGGTCCACATAAAGTTTTCTTATAGCTCTGTCATCAATTCACATAGTTCAGTTGTTTTTCTCTGTGTTTTATGTCAGATAGTGATCATTGTTCTCTTTAAATTCAATAATCTTTTTTTTTTTTCTGCATAATCTCTGCTACTGGTAATCCTATCCAGTGTATTTTTATTTTAGACATTGGATGTCTTTATATCCAAAGTTTAATTTTTGACATTTTTATATCTCCCATGTATCCTTAATGAGTTCATGTTTTTATCTGCATTCTTGAAAGAAATAACTGTGCACATACAAGCATATAATTTAATAATGGCTGTGTTATGTCTTTTTATAATAGTTGTATTGTCTCTGACATTTATGCATCTTTCATTCATTTTGTATCCTCATTATCAGTCATATTTTACTATTTATTGCATACCTATCAATTTTTGAATGGATGCTAAACATAAATTTTACGTAGTTGGACACTGGATATTTTGGATTCATTTGGTTGTTTTCAGCTTTGATCTGAGACACAATAAAATTTTAAAGACAGCTTTAACTTTTCATGCTTGCTTTCAAGTTTTGTTATGTTGAGCAAGAATAGCCTTTATTCTTGTATAAATTTAGTCCTATCACTATAGCAGTACTCTTCTTATTACTCAATCAAATACCCTCTTATGAATCTTCTCCTCTCTGACCATTAGAAGCATAAAATGTTTCTATCCCTGTTAGATCTATGAATTGTTTTACATGCTACTTTTATTATTACCTGCCCTCAGTTAGATTTTTTTTATGCATGCACTGATCAATACAGCTTGATAGAAGAATTAAGTTATAATATTTTATAGCAGAGTGGGATGACTATAGTTAACAACAATGTATTGCATATTGCAAATTAGCTACAAGTAGGAATTTGAAATATTCCCAACACATAGAAATAATAAGTGCCTGAAGTAATAGATATTCTTAAATACCCTGACTTAATCATTACACATTCTATGCATATAGCAAAATATCACAAATGCCCCATAAAACGTACAAATGTTATGTATCAATAAAAATGTTAAGAGATTCAGTGAAATCTAAAATGGGACCCTCTGAAGTTGTCCAGAGCCCTCTATTTGTGAAACTCTCTTTACTCCAGTGCCCTGCCTTTTGAATGCCAGCTGTCTTGATTTCTTCCAATGCTCGACATTAACTGCTGGGATCTTCTTGGGTTTCTCCTCCTACTTTATGTCCTGAAAATTCTCTGCATACCATAAATTGGTTCAACTATATGACTCACTTTATTTTTCTCTCGATTCATTGCCCTATGTTGCCTGTTGTACAATGTCTGAACGTCATTGTTTTATTAGTTTTATCAAGTTTTTCTTATTTAAGACCAAGGGTAAATATGTTCTCTGTTTCTTCATTGTGGTCAAAGATAAATTCATATTAGTTTGAATCAATAATTTATTAATATAATAAGCCTATTCTTTATGTATTTATGTTCAAAACATCTATGATCAAGTTACGTGTTTTCTCAGATTTATTTTTACAAATTTTCTATTTATCTGTTCTATTGATACTTATTTATCTGTATCTAATGTGATTTAGTTAATAAATTACTAAAAATTAAAAGCAAAATTATTAAAGCTAAAATTTATAGACTTTTCCTCTAAATATAACAATACATGCATTGTGCCTATCTAGCACCTAATACATTTTATTCATTATTATTTCTGTTACTTCTGCTCCTGCTATTGTTTCCATTGTTAAATGCCTCTTTAACCAATAGGTTCACTGATAACCAAGGAGTCTCTAAATATGCATATTTTTTATTAAAGTTATCATTAAATCACTTCTTTAAGTTAAGGATTTTATAATAATTTAAAGAAACATAAAATTTTTAAACGTTTGTTTACACATATATTGTTCTTTAACATTATAAAAGTATTTCATACATATACTATTAGATTCCACAGAACAGTAATTGGTGACCAATAAGAAATACAATATCGCTAACTGAGTGTTTGCTTTGGCCCAGTATAGTAATGTTTCTGCTTTCATAGACTTAGTTAATAAAGTTTTTTATGTCAAAACCCATCACCCTCCTTTCTTTGTGCAAATGAGTAAAATGTATAGTGCTAGAGTTATCATATGTACCTAATAAATACTAGTTGAATTATTTATAAATAAATGAGTAAACACAACAGATATCTTTTGTTTTCTTTTTTTTTAAATTGAAGTCCTCCAGACAGCAGACTAGGTCTCTGGTTTACCTTACTCAAACAAACATTTCACAATTTTAAGTAATGCAATTGTCCTTAAAACAACAACCAAAAAGAAAATCACATGTGAGGGAGCTCTTTTGGAATCACAAATGTGAAAACGAAAACAATTGTTTCAGACTGTGTCTTTATGTATTATATGTCTATGTAGGTGTGTATGAACATGTGTGTATGAGAGAGAGCAAGAGAGAAAAGAAAACAAGAAGGGGATAAGGGAAGAACGAGGAAGAAGATGGGAAAATGAACTGAACAAAAGACCTTTTTTTTTTTTACTAAGAATATAAGAAAGAATATGCAAAAGCAGTTGTGTATATTCTTAGTTTCATGCAAACCAAAGATGTTATTATTTCACCTATAGTTACTCACATTTTAAATATAATTGAAACTATAGTACAGTGACAATTGACTCCCAATTCAATGGTTAAAATACTGGGGGATAATCCTAGAAAGATGTGATTCGTTTATTGATTTCAAACCTGATGCTTTTTATCACAGTGCCTATTATATAGTCACTATTACAGTTCCAATTTTTAATCCTAAATGGCTAAATCCTATTATAAAGATTTCTGAAACTTTCCCCAAGGAAAGATTATTTTGATACCATTGCTATCTTTTATGACATTCGTCTGTCTGCTTCCCATATCTTTTACATTATAAGTCGAATCTTTGAACTTGAGCTTATATTTTATAAGGTAAAAAAATCCATCTAGGAAATTAGATTAATGCTTATTTCATTATTTAAAATAAAATATTTTATAACAGTGAAATACAGTGTCCATCTAGGATTCAAGTTTTAGCCTGATTAGTTTTTCTTTGCTTCGCACATTAGGGTATACTACTAGGAAATGGGCAGGGTAGGAATTGAGGGATCAGTCGTTTGTCATGAATGTCTAGAATTATTTGCATTTAAAAGTTGTATAGTATTTGTCATATGCTTGATTTGATCATAATCATATGCTGTCTTATGGCAAGATATACACATATTCTAAAATTACTTTTAACACAAGCATTGTTATAGAACTTTCTAGATATTTCTGCCTACATCAGCTAGATTTTGAGTCCTTATGGGAAAAACTGTATCTTATACATTTTGTTAGCTCCTCTAAAAGTATTTGAATATTTATTTATAATAGTACTCAGTATATAGATATATATCAGATTTTTAAAGTATATCTTTTGGTACTACCATATGCCAAACCTTATTCTACTTGTTTTCATATATACACTTTATCTTTGGTTCTACTAATTACTTACTTTCTATTTTGTATTTTAAAAATATCCTGTATCTGTCTGCCATTCTTCTTCCCTCTTTTTAAAAAATAGACTTTACAGAGCAATTTTATACTCGAAGCAAAATTGAGCAGAAAATAGAGTTCCCATATACCACCTTCCCTGACACATGCACAGCCTCTCATACTATTAACATAATGCATCAGAGTGGTACGTTCTGATGAACCTACACTGACACACAATCACCCCAAGTCTACAGTTTACATTAGGGTTAACTCTTGTTGCTATACATTCTATAGGTTTGGCAAACTTATAATACTATGTATTAACCATTATAGCATCATACAGAATAGTTTAGCTGCCTTAAAAAATTCTTGTTTCACCTATTCATCCCTTCTACCGACAAAATCCTGTCAATTGTTGGTCTTTTCACTATTTCCTTAGTTCTGATTTGTTTAGAATGTCCTATCATTGGAATCATACAGCATGCACCTTTGCAGATTGGCTTTTTTTCACTTAGCAATATTCATCTAAGATTCCTCCATGTCTTTTCATGGCTTAATAGCTCACTTCTTTCTATTTCTCAGTATTCAATTGTCTGGATGTACCACAGTTTATCCATTCATCTAATGAAGGACATCTCTGTTACTTCTAAGTTTTGGCAATTATGAATAAGCTGCTATACTTGTCTGCATTCAGTTTTTTGTGTTTATATACATTTTTGACTCATTTGGATAAATGCCAAGAAGCCTAATACATGGCTTGTATGTTTACATTTTTAGTTTTGCAAGAAATTGCTGAACTGTCTTCCCAAGTAACCATTTTGCAATCCCACTGACAATAATTGTGATTTATTATTATTCTACATCCTCAGTAGCATTTGATGTTGTCAGTTTTAGGATTTTGGTCATTCTAATAGATGTGTAGTAGTAACTCCATGTATTATTCGCAATTCCCTAATGACATATGATGTTAAGTATCTTCTAATATGCTCATTTGTCACCTGCATATCTTCTTTGGTGAGTTTGTCATCACTCATTCTGAGTTAGAAGTTATAAACAGTAGAGAAATTCTTCTGATTTGATACTAAGATGTAGCTATTGTTTCCTGAAGGGTTTTTAAAAATATATTTCATATTTTACATTAAAATATTTTAAAGAAAATATTAAAATTATGAATTTTTAAGAATGTGTCTGTCAGTGTCCTTTTACAATAGCAGGAAAACGATTTCAAAAAATGTTATTAGAATAATTTCATCCCTTTATTACACCTCATTATGACAATATCATGTGAATATCAAAACTACAGATCAGAATATTAAAAGAATTATCTGACCAAATAATCACATTAAATCAAATATACATGGCTTGTGAGAGATTTATCGAAATCTGAAAGAAACAAAGTGGTTTAAATAAAAAGAGTGAAAAAAATATATATCATGCAAAAGCTACCATAAAGAAAGCTGATGTCAGCTCAGTATGGTGACTCACGCCTGTAACCCTAGCACTGTGGAAGGCTGAGATGGGTAGATTGTCTGAGCTCAGGAGATGGAGACCAGCCTGGGCAACAAGTTGAAACCCTATCTCCACTAAAATTAAAAAAAAAAAAAAAAAAAGCCCGATATGGCGGCCCGTACCTGTAGTCCCAGCTACTCGGGAGGCTGAGAGACAGGAGAATTGCTTAACCCAGGAGGCAGAGGTTGCAGTGAGCCGATTTTGCGCCCCTGCACTACAGCCTGGATGACAGAGCATCTCCAAAAAAAAAAAAAAAGGAATTTGATGTCACTATATTAGTGTCAAACAAGGTGGATATTAATATAATAAAAATTACTTGACAGAAAATTAGAGTAGGATACTTTATAACAATAAAAATGTAAATTTACCAGTAAGATAAAATTCTAAATATGAATGCACTTAATAATATAGCCTCAATAGAATAAAGAAAAATAATAATACAACTAAAAGAAAATATACACAATATACAAATGTTGAAACACATTATCTTCGTCATTGATTAATGTAGAAGTAGAACATATAGAAAATAAAATCAGTAAGGATATAAAATATTTAAGTGAAAATTTATCTTAATTGGCATTATAAAGCACACTACCTGTAGAATAAGCATTCTTTTAAAATACTCATGGAATATTTATTAATATTGACCCTATGCTAGGCCATAAAGCAAAAATAAACTACTTTCAAAGAGTTTAAGTCACATAAAATGTGGTCAATAATAGTAGAATTAAACCAGAAATTAACAATTAAAAAAGGTAAATATAAAATAACCAAAATAAATATATTTTTTAAATTAAACATTTTGAAATTAAGAAATATATTTTTAAATGCCATACTGTCAAAGAAATATAATGGAAATTAGAAAATATTTGAAATGATAAAAATAGGATGTATTAAACTTGGGGAATACAAAAAGAGTAATATTTAAAGGAATTTCTAGATATGGCTTTTTATATTTTAAACATATATATTTAAAAGACTAAAGAAATGAAACCTAGTGTCTACCTTAAAAATCTAGAAATGGCATAGAAAACTAAACCTTACAAATGTAGACGAAAATGATGAAGAACAAGGAATAATGCTTTAAGATTGCTGAGAGTGTAGATCTGCAACGTTCTCACCACAAAAGCTATTTGAGATGAAAGACATATTAATTAGCTTGATTTAACCATTTCACAATGTATACATATAATAGAATATCACGTTGTACACCACAAATATATACAATTTTATTTATAAATTATATATTAATTTTAAAAGAACAGAGAAAAAAGAAGTGTTCTCTTTGAATCAGTCACAACATAGTTAATTCCCATTAGGAATTCCCCATCAACAATGCAAAAATTTAATGGATACATGCCAGATAAAGCTTTAAGAGTTTATAATATTGGATACATTATGATGGCCATTTTATATTCACATAGCATAGCACAGAGGTAGTAAAAGGGAGTTCCATTTAATTTTTCATTATCTCAAGGAAAAGACAACCAACAAAATCCTTTTTATCTTGTCTGTGAAATCCTTTTGAGTACTTTGAAGCAGCAGTAGCTTGTTTTAAGTTACTTTAAAGAATGTTGTATCTCAGTGTGAATATGTGACATAGGATTTGTTGTGTTCAGTGTCCTCAAGGGGTCACACTGTTAGACCTTAATCATTTGTGTTTACCATGCATTCTTATATTGTTAAGACATTTTTCTATCTGTGCCCTTGGGAATGTAATTTAAAATGTTACTGCAATATAAGAAAACAAAAATCATAAAAGACCCTCACCTTTTATTTTATTTAGTTTCAATTTTCAGACCTGAATTTTTATGTGTTGTTTGTTATTACATTTTAATCCTTGATCTTTTTCTCATACTGTTAGAGGGAAAGATAAGAAACAAATGCTGTAGATAGGTTTGACTTCAGTTATTTCAATAACAATAAGTTTATCTCTATCTAAAATAGGTGCATTATTTAAAAATACTTAAGGTGGGTTGAATGGTGTCACCCAGAAGCTATAACCACCCAGAATCTCAGAAAATGACCTCATTGGGAATAATGACCCTTGAAGATATAAGTAAAGTAAGAATTTCAAGATGAGATCATTCTGGACAAGGGTGTGACCTAAATCCAATCCTGAATGTCTTTGTAACACAATGAAAAGGAAAATACATAGACACAGGCAAGAAGGCCATATGACACTAGAGGCAGAAATTGGCATCATGCTGCCACAAGCTAAACAACACCTACAGCAACCAGCGGTGGAAGACACAAAGAAGGAGGTTTCTTTAAAACTTCAGAGACTGTGATCCTGGGCTCCAGAATGATAAGATAATAAATTTTAGTTGTTTCCTGCCATCATGTTTTGGTCATTTGCTCTGGTCGACACAGGAAACTTAGATAAATTTTGATACTGCAAATTGAAGTGCCGCCGTAAGAAATAACTAAACGTGGAAATGGCTTGGAATTGTATAATGCATAGATGCTGATACTGTAAGAACTTTGAGGCAATTGATAGAAAAAGCCTAGATTGCCGTGAAGTGACTTTTGGTAGAAATTAAAATCTGTTCTTGTGTAGGTTTACAAGGAAATAGAGAACATGACAGAAAAAAGCTTCTGTTATCTTAAAGAATATATACATATATTCTTTATATATATAATTATGAGGCAAATATTCATAGAAACATAAACATTAAAGGTATTTCTGGTGAAATCTCAGAAAGAAATTAGGAGTATGATATAGGAAACTGGAGGAAAGGCAAGCTTTGTTACATAGTGGCAGAAAACTTGGCTAAATCACATTCTACTGTTGGGAAAAAAGTTGAACGTGTAAGTGATAAACTTGGATATTTAGCAGAGGGTCTTTCCAAGCAGTGTTGAAGATACAGTCAGGTTTGTCCTTGCTGCTTATAGTAAAATGAGAGAGGAAAGAAATAAATTGAAGAAGGAACTATTAAGCACAAAAGAATCAGCACTTGATGATTTGGTAGCTTCTCAGCCTATCTTGGTTTCAAAGAATGCTAAAATGAAGATATTCACTGTTGGAAAAGTGTACCTTAGAGAGAGGTCCTAGATTTTGACTAGACAACATTTTACTGAGGAGATGAGGTATGAGACTCATATATCCATTCAACCATCTCAGCTGAAGCCAGAAATAGAGATGAGATTATCCAGGAAAAATCTATGGTGACTTCTCTTGTCTAATGGTGGAGATACTTATTACATTCATGGGAGCCCCACATGGTTTTTGTGAAATGTTATGCCAGCAAAATGTTGTCAGGTTAGACTCAAAAGGACTAAGACTGAACGAAATGAGAAAAAGTTGTCAGATTCCTAAAATTCTACATTCGGGGAACAGGCTGATAGAGTTATTCAGTTGCAAACATCTGTTATCCATAAAGGAAAAAGAAATTACTCTGAAGGCAGATCCTTGGGTGCAAAGGACAGTACCATGGGCCCAAAGGCAGAGGATTGACCTGAATTAGAGACATCTTTTATACTAAAAGACAAAACTTTTATTAAGTAAACTAGGGTAGGGGCCAGGAGAGAGCTCTACTCTGCAGCAGGAGTCATGAGAACACTTGCCTGTTTTATTACAAAAGTAAAAGAGAATTTAAAACGTATAAAGAAGAAATCAGAAACATAAAATAACAAGACAGATACATAGATTTAAAAGAAAACATTTTCTCAGAAATAAGAATCATAAAAATATAAATGAACATGTTGAAAATATCTGAATAGAGTATTAGTGAACTCGGAGAAAGATCTAATGAGGTTGCACAGACATACAGAAAGAAAGTATATAGTAAATATGGATAAATAAAGTTCAAAGATTGAGTGGAAAATGTAAGACATGAAATTAATTGGCATCTTAGGTAAGAATAAAGAGCATAGGCAATATTTAGAATGATAATGACAGAATTTTCCAGAGCAGGGAAAGATATGAATCTTCACATTTAAGAAAGCACAGTGAAAACCAAGCATAAAAACATTAAAAAGAAACTTAGATTCATTAAGTAAAAAAATTTAAAAACAAAATAATTAAAAGCATTTTCAAAAAAATTTGAAGAGAGAAGGAAAGATGATTTTTTTAAATTAACAAAAATAAGTTCATATATAAGTAAGCAGTAGCAGTATAAATCATCAGCTATTATGTCTAATTAAGGTTAAAAATATTAAATGTATAATCTTGGCCTAAAGTGCAGATGTATCAGGAGATGGTAATAAGAGCTCAGGTGTTTCAGGATTCTTTGGCATTAATTTTAAACTTTATGTAGGTAAGTAGGTAACTTAAAATTTTATAAAATGTACAAAGAGCATAACTTCTAATTTAATGACAGGTGAAAAGAGGGGAATAACAGTGCTTATATAATATTTACTATGTGCAAAATACTGTTCTAAATGCTTTATGTTTTAAATTATTGAGTCCTCACAGCAACCTTAGGGGGAAAGTATTGCTGTCATCCCCATTATCAAATGAAGTAATGAAACACAGAAAGACTAAGAAAGTTGCACAAAATCCTAGGACTTTGAGTGTCAAAGGTGGAATTTGAAGCCATGCAATCTGGCTCCAGAATATAAGATCTTAACCATCAAATAACACTCTCTCTCCATAAAAAAAGACAGGGCAGAAATAAATCCAAAGGAACCATAACCATTCATTCATTCATTCAGTAAGTATCAAACCTGTACTCTGTACAAGGTAGCATTCTAGGCACTAGAGGGGACCCTAATATAGTTTAAAATAGATCAAGTAAAATTAAAGAAGTTAAAAGGAGAAACTGCAAAAAAATGATTTTTAACACATTTCTCTTATAGATAAATTGAGCAGATAAAACAAATCTATGATAATTAGATTTGAACAATGCAATTAACAAGCTTATTCAAATAAGACATCTAAATATCATTATAACCCAACAGCTTTTCAAGCACTTATGGAATATTTATGGAATTGATCACACATTCTAGGCATCAATCAAGTTTCAAAAATTTTTCATGACACCATACGATATGGACACATTCTCTGAGCACAATGCTATTCATTTAGAAATCAATGCCTAAAAGGACATTTTAAAAACTATACACCTAATACTAAAAAGACAAACAAAAAAATCCTTTCGATATCTAGTATGCTGAAGAAAAAATTCTTAATGGTAATTACCATTAGAATTGAATGATAATGAAAATACCTCTCAGCAAAATTATTGAATATAAAAAAGTAGCTCTCAGGAAGAATTTATAGCCTTAAATTCATGAATTGGAAAAGAAAAAATGATTAAAGTGAGCTAAGCATCCATATAAGAAGCTAGAAAATAATTATATAGGAGTCAAATAAAGTAAGGTAAAGAAAGTTACATTAATAGGCAAAATTAATAAAGAGTATTAAAACCAAGTTGTTTTTTTCTTTGAAAATACTAATAATATTAACAAACTACTAGAAGAGACACAAAGTCTCTTAAGAGAGGAGCATCTCTCATACGTGTGAAGAACAACTGAATACTAGGTATCTGGAGCAGAGCAAGTGAGAGGAGAGAAGCAGGAAATACAGAGAGATGACCTAGCACTAGATCACAGGCTTTATGGGCCATTGAAAGAAATTTATTTTACTGTAATTGGGACCCACTGGAGGATCTTGAGGTGAAAGTAGATTTTATTAAAAAGTGATCCCTCATTGGTGTATTAAGAGAGAAACGATGGAAGTGGTAGACCAGGAAGAAGACATTTTCAGTAGCCCGTGCTTGGCAAAAGTTTGGGGGCTTGGATATCCTACATTGGAAGTGAGTTTGATACAGTCTGAAGCCAAAGCCAACAGAATTTCTGTTTTTGTTGGATGTTGAGAAGGAGATTAGAAGAGACTTAGCTATAGTGGTAGTGATGAAGATGGTGGGTAAGTTACATATAATTGATGTCCTGAAAGGGACAGGAACTGTGTACTAGACTTGGATTTTATATGGGCTCTAAAGTCAGCACATAAAGTAAAAATTATATTGTTACAGGTATTTGTGAAAATTCCTTAGAAAGGTAACATATTGGAGAATAACGTCTTGTACTTAATTAAACATAAAGGCTGTCTTTGTAAACCACAAACTTTTAAGGTCAGTGTTTGTAGTGTTAAGATTGCTGTTCAGCAATAATGACACTTTCTCCTTCAATCTCCATTAGTATTCATTAGGACTCCATGAATGTTGGGTTTGCCGGCACACTTTCTCTGGCCAAGTGTATGTTGGTGAACCAGTTCTTAGGAATTAGAATATATCACATTTTTCTAATGACCCCTTGAAGAGCTTTTAGCATCCACTATAAAAAAAAAAAAAGCCTCATTAGTTGATGCCCCTCAAAACATCATCTCAGAATATGAGAAACAGAACACTTCTGAGCATAACACACAGCTGAAAGAATACTGCCCAAGAGGACCTGCAGACATATGACTGAGAAATGTATGTTTATTGTTGAAAGCCATGGAGATTTTTGCATTGTTTCCTAAAATGCATCATTGCAATAGACATCTGACTAATGCAGTTACTTTCATTTTGCAAGTGAAAAAAAGTCAGACTTGCAGAAAGTAAGTCACTTGGGTACGTTAGATCCAGAGACTCAGACTTGGATCACTCTGACTCAAAACTCTGTCACCTTTTTGCTGTTCACCCTGGCCTCTCAAATATTTATTACTAAACTTTCCATGGCCTCCAGACAAATTTTTCTTATCTGTGGAAATTTCCGACTAATATTTACAGTTATATAATTTTCCTCACTTTTATTTATTAAACATTTATTGATTACTACGGTGTTCCATATATAACAATGACACTATCTGTATTCCATTTAAGGAGACTCTTTTTTCACTTCTGTTTTTCTCTACTGATGGGTCTCTGTCCAGTTTTTGACTGCTTTCCATGTCCTATCTGCCTTATGCTGCTACAAGGATACCATATTGCCTGATGCATGAGTCTTAAATTATGACTGACATAAATTTGTTACTTTCAGTGAAGACAAAGTCACTTGACAATCTGGCTCCGACAAAGAGTTGGATTAGATTTTAATTCATAGGCAAAGCTTTATGTACAGGTAATTGTCATGATTGAAAAGCAGTAATGTTAGAAGGAGAGAAAAAGTATTTTAGGAAAATAATGCTAGCATAATTATTGTGAAAGAATGAAGAAATATGAAAATTAACAAAAAAGATTCCTGTTTGCTATGCCCCCAGCATCGATGGTGAAATATTTAATTACCAATTTACATCTACTTTTCCTCATTCTCTAAGCAGTCCTGGGCCTAGGCATTTGGTGACCAGAATTAAAAGAATGGGCAGAGAGAAAAAGAACTAGAGAGACAAAAAGAAAAGAAAAAACTGTCTTTGCTGATTCAATCCTCTTTTGTGATGGAAGCAATGGAAGATATGGGAGGCAGATATTTGGTCCCCATGACGTTTGCATTTTGTTACACAAGGATGGTTATGTAAGGTTGCATGCAAAAGGGACTTCATAGGTGTAATTGCTGATGTTAGTAACCAGGTGCTCTCAATATAGGAAGATTATCATCAATTACCAGCACGGGCCCAGTGTAATCACATGAACCTTTAAAAGCCTAAGGAATCTGCCAAGGGGATGAAGCAGAAGAATTCAGAAGGATTCAGAGCATGAGAATGATTCCGGGAGCTTATATTTTCCTTCCCTTGTTCCATAAGCAAGAGTCTATCTTTGTCGGCTTTGATGATAGAGGGCCACAATCCAAAGAATGCTAATAGTCTCTAAAACTGAGAATAATCCCTGGTTCACAGCCAGCAGGAAAATGAGAGAATTCAGTCTTACAACAGCAAGAAATGGGATTTTACTAGCCAGCTAAATAAGTTTGGAAGTGAATTTTCTTCCAGAGCATACCTATAAGTGCCTATCTGGCTGACACCTTGATTTCTTCTTTCTGAAACCCCAAGCAAAGGACCCACTAGAGCTCAGCATGGACATCTGACTGACAGAACTGCAAGATAATCAGTGTATGTTATTATAAGCCAAGAAGTTTTTGTTAATTTGTTTTAGCAGTGATAGAAATCTCCTACAGCAGAAGAGAAAGGGAATTTAAATAGATGTTTGGAAATATTAACATAAAGATTTCAGAGACATAGGGCAGTGTAGCTAGATGCTAAAAAGAAATTGGAAGAAGAGTTTTGGAATGCAAGATTTTAGAAAAGAGAGAAAAGGAGTATATACTAAACTGAAATGACTATTAAAGTCATTTCTGCTGTGACCAGTGCTTCTTCGGATGTGAATGACTTTATTCAAAGAGATCAAATGGGAGTCTGGAAAATATTTATTTTATATAAGATAAACGAGTTGGAGAAAGAATAAATGTAATAAAAATAAACAGAAGATATTTTGATAACCCAGAAATAAAGGATTTACTTTTGAACTGATGTAGTAAGAATGGCAATGAAAAGGTTAGGCCCTGTAAAGATAAATCAAATACTGAGTGTGAAAGATTGTAAACCACACAAACTTAGGAAGTTTACGTTAGTGATATGGTCTGACTCTGTGTCTCCACCCAAACCTCCTTGTGAATTGTAATCTGAATTGTAATCCCCACCTGTAGGGGGAGGACCCTCTTGGGAGGTGATTGGATCATGGTGGTGGTTCCTCATGCCCTTCCTGCACTAGTGAGTGAGTTCTCACGAGATCTGACGGTTTTAAAAGGGGCTCTTCCCCCTTTGCTCTCCACTGCTTTCACTTGCATCCTTGTGAAGAAGGACATGTTTGCTTCCCCTTTCACCATGATTTTTAAGTTTCCTGAGGCCTCCCCAAGCATGTGGAACTGTGAGTGAATTAGACCTCTTTCCTGTATAAATCACCAGTCTCAGGTATTTCTTTATAGCAGTGTGAAAATGGACTAATACAGTTAGCATATGACTAAAGAACCAGATTTTAAAAACAGGAGAGTCAGAAGGACCTTTAGGGAATAGAAGTATGTGAGATAATTCCATGGAGTTTATTAAAGTATGGTTATTGGTCATTAGTAATCTTTGCAATAAATTTTTGTCTATTCTGGGGTGTTTTGTACAGTTTTACAAGATAAAAATAGTTTTGTTGTGCAGCAAATACAAAATACTGTAAGAATCAAAGATGAACTCATTTATTTTTATATTTCTCTTTGAAACAAGTACCTAATCTGCAAGCTTTGCTTTGTTTTTAGAATTACCTATCTTCAGTATCTCTGCTATCCACTGAGTAACTACTGAAATCTCAGATAATTGAGTAAAACATCAATTAACTAGGCTGCTTGTGGAACAGGTGCTCTGATTAAGCTTATTTTCTAGTTAAATCAGAATAAATCAGAAACTTCTTTTATTTCATTCCTTATTGTTAACAATCTTCACAAAATTCACACATATACTTTCTTGTCTTGGTGAATAGAGCAGAATGAACATAATTTCTCTCTACTTTTAATTGTGATGTGATTATGTGGGGAAGGGATTTGTGTGGGATATGAATTCAACCTAGATTATCATTCACATTGAATAGATCTGATAACCTTAATTTGGGAGATCTTTCCAAAAAACGGCTGGGTCAATATTGCAGAAAATCGGTATGCTTATTTGCATTATGGTTATTGTTTGTGTTTATGCCATATGAAAGATAAGTTGATGTAAAGCTCTGGAACACAGAAAACAAGAGTTCTTAATATATACAAAACAAAATGACATTTTCTAAACCAAATTTGATTGGCTTATTTTTCATAATATTCTTAAATGACACCATTAGTTTAAGAGTAAGCAATATTTTTCTCTTCCCTAGCAATTTATCTTTTCTCAAATTTTCTGTGAATCTCTTTATATTTATTGTTAATATCCCATTGTGAATCTTATCGAGATTTTATGAATCTTGTTATCCGAATATCGTTATATTAACTCTGGTTCTAAAATTCTATGCTTATATATTTCTAGACAAGTTAGTAAGGGCTCAACTTTAGGCTAGCATTAATGGTAATATGGACCGAAGCAACTTCAAGCAGGTGATTATTATTACTCTCTGTCCTGAATGCTGTGGTGAACCCTTTGCACAACTGCTTTCAGCTGATCTGTCTTCCCCGCGACAGATTTTCTCATTCCTCATCCCACTCCGATACTCTTTCACGAGGCAAATAATTGCCTCCTAAAAAATCCAGGACCAGTATCTGAAAACACGACAGGAAATATTAAAATGTATAATGTTTTAATTTTTTTCCAAACATCCCGTATAGTCTGTAAATGCAAAATAAACCAAAAGGTAGTTTTAATGATTTTAGAGGACCTCACAGAGGAGATGCCTAGATAGGAGAGAGTTGAAACCAGTTGAACCTATTGAAACAAAGTAAAAGGTAACAGCTTTTAAATAACCACGTGGTGATACCAAAGGAGATTAAAACTGTAAACGGATGTGGACCCTTAAGCTCTAGAAGAAAAACTGAAAAGATTTGTGATTTACTGCTTTCTCTGAGGACAACCAGGCCAGAAGATTATTTATTCTCAATTTTTATTTGTATCTTGAAGAAAGCAGACTCATTAGGTCAGTGTAGGTTTAAGTATAATTTGTATTAAAGAGGTATAAAATTTGAATATACCTATTAAACATCAAACTAACGGGAAATTAATCTTCAAGTCATATAGTGCTCAAACTTTGCTGGCTGACATTTTGTGTCTGATATCCTCCTAAAAGCTCACACAGTTTAGTGCATGCATCTTCCTACATTCCACGTGGAAAGGAAACTATAAACACTGAGTCCATTGGTACTAAAAGTGTGCACTAGGAGCTGACCTATGCTCCTTTGTAAAATCAATTTGGCGCTCACACTGTGTTCTCCTCCAACTGGACTTGTCTTACTAAATTGCATTTTATTTCCTTCCACCTCCACCACTTCCCTATTGTTCTCTCTACTGTGTCTGCCAATTACGTGTGACCTTGCTGTTTTCCTGAAGAAATCTTGCAGCCCTTTAACCTTGCAAAACGCAAATATTCTCCCACACACACTAAGGCAATGGAAATATGTTTTGGAATAATATGCCAGATAGAATGACAGCTCTCAAGAGTGAGAAAGAAGTTATATTTGGCAGTGATAACTATAACATTTTAACATTAGACTCATGCAATGCCTGTGTATAAATATTGAAAGTGATGTTTATAAATGAGTACCCATCATAGTCTTGTCTAAAAATTAGTTGCTTAAAAAAAATTCTCTTCAGAACGTATTGGTTTGCACTTCTTTCACAAAAAGAAAATTGAGCTCACTATATCCTCCTTGTTACCAAGGGCTCTGGGTTAGTTATACAGCATGATTAATATTGATCCTGGGGGAATAAAACTGCTCTTGTTTATAGAGGGAGAGAAGTTTATTTTTTTATCTATAACTATCCATTTTTAAAGGTGAGCCAACCCAGGTATTCAGACTCGCATTGTATTTTTTCTCTATTACACCTTCTCGGTGGAAATATGTAGTGGAAGACTGGTCTGAGTACAGTCCTGTTACGATACCTGACACTGCAGTTCACTCTGGTGCTTAACCATTTACTCTTAAATAAATGAAGATGGGATTTTGTTTATATTACTATCACAATTCTTAAAACAAAAAAAGACTGGTTTTGCTGAAGATTCAGGCAGCTGGAAATGTGTTTAACTGTTATTTAAAAGCTATACTAATGCTATAAAAGTCCTGGGTCATAGATAGGGTAAAGCTATTAATGTTAGAGAAGAGACAAAGGAGAGTGTGCATTTAAAAATATAATGTTGAGGCAAATTAATTTACTTCTATATGCAAATGTTTTGGATATTTTTCATAAGTGTCCATGTGGGAAATCCTTTGCGTTGTTGTTAAAATTTAACATGTTATTATCACTGCTTTGACCTTTTTGAAAATACACTGGTTATACACTGGTTAAGAGGGACTAATGCTTCAAGATGATTATATTTTAATGTTTCAAATTCATATTATAGAATACTTTAAAATGAATCATTTTTGCTCAGTTAAGAGTATTGGGGAGTTTGAAGAAAGAAATGAGAATATATGAATTTCTTATATATGAAGGATATGTGAAATGACTCAACAAGGCAAGATTTTACAGTGTCTTCTTTTTGTTTCTTGCTATAGACTGAATGTTTGCCTCTGCCACCCCGCCCCTTCAAATTTATGTTTAAACTGAATCCTCAATGTAAGGATATTAGCAGGTGGGGCCTTTGAGAGGTTATCAGGTCATGAAGGCAGAGCCCTCATGAATGGGATTAGTGCCCTTATTAAAGACAAACAAACAAACAAAACAAAGGAAAATATGCTTTGATCAAGAACATCCCAGCCTTCCTAACTATAAAAAATAAATTTCTATTGTTTATAAGCTACTTAGTTTATGATATTCTGTTATAGCAGCCTGAGCTAAGACAGTTATGTTCAGTCAAAAACAAAAGAAAATTATGAGCAGACTATGGGAATCAGGACGGTAAAAATAAATCAGAAAGGCAAACCCTTAGGAGCAAAATGATTCTGACAGCTTTTCTCTGAAGCCCCAGAGAATGAATCAGTATGAGCTTTCCAATATTTCTATCAA
Source organism: Plecturocebus donacophilus (assembly GCA_004027715.1). Taxonomy (NCBI): domain Eukaryota; kingdom Metazoa; phylum Chordata; class Mammalia; order Primates; family Pitheciidae; genus Plecturocebus; species Plecturocebus donacophilus. Next base: position 61,921 of record PVKP010002427.1, read on the forward strand.
CAGCCCATAATGCTGCTTAACTTCAAGTTCTCCTGTACTGAGAATGCTAGAGAAACACAGCAGCCTTTTCTGAACCACGCAACCTAGTATATTTCTGGTGAAAATGATCACTAACTATGGTTGCCTTACATCTTAATAATGCATGTGATTCTTTGAAGCCTTGGTTTCTTTCTCCACAAACACACAGAAATAACTTTACCAACCAACTCAACATCCTCTGCTTTACCCCCAAACTTTTTTTTTTTTTTTATTCTTTTCTATTCCTCTTGAAGATACATTATGTTGCTCCTTTCTGAAAATCTCACTGCCTTTTGAGACTGATTCTTCTGAATTACCTCCATGGGCTCCTCTTCATCTTGACATTTCTAAATTTAGGCCCATGAGCTTACTCTCTTTTCTCTTGGTAGTCTCCTGTGAATTTATGCTCTAAGGAAGTTCTATTTCGGTGTGTTTTGAGGATTTGGTTCAAGATTTAGAGCTTGTTTTAGTAGTTCTTATAGTGCTAGCTTGGTAGTGGCAAATTTTATCACCATTTGTTGGTCTGTAAAACACTATATTTTCTTCATTTATGAAGCTTAGTTTTGCTGGATACAAAATTCTTGACTGATAATTGTTTTGTTTAAGGAGGCTGAAGATAGGGCCACAATCTCATCTAGTTTGCAGTGTTTCTGCTGAGAAATCTGCTACTTAATTTCATGGTTTTCCTTTATGGGTTACCTGGTGCTTTTGCCTCAGAGTTCCTAAGATTATTTCCTTTGTCTTTAAGATGACCTGATGACTATGTGCCTAGGTAATGATCTTTTTTAACAAACTTTCCAGGTGTTCTTTGAGCTTCTTATATTTGGATGTCTGGATCTCTAGCAAGGCCAGGGAAATTATCCTTAATTATTTCATCATATATGTCTTCCAGATTTTAGATTTATTTTCTTCCTCAGGAATACCAATTATTCTTAGATATGGTTGTTTAACATAATCCCAAACTTCTTGGAGGCTTTGGTTTATTTTTAAAAATTCTTTCTTTTATATTTTTTTGGATTGGTTTAATTTGAAAGCCTTGTCTTCAAGCTTTAAAATTCTTTTTTCTTATTTGGTTCTATTGCTGAGAATTTCCAGTGCATTTTGCATTTCTCTAAGTGTGTCCTTCCTTTCCAGAAGTTGTGGTTGTCTTTTATTTATGCTATTTCACTGAAGAGTTTTCCTTCATATCTTGTATCACTTTTTAAAATTTCATTAAGTTAGACTTCCTTTTCCTGGTGCCCCCTCCCATGGGGTGCTCCCTTGATGTTGTACTCTCCCCCTTTTCCTAGTTATGTGGCTTCTTGAAAGCTGAACTGCAGTAATTGTTATTTTTCATTTGGATCTAGCCACCTAGAGGAGCTACTGGGCTCCAGGCTGGCTCTGGAGGGTATATGCACAGAGTCCTGTGACATGAACTGTCTTCAGGTCTCTTAGTTGTGGATACCAGCACCTACTTGGGTGGAGATGCAGAGGAGTGCGTTGGACTCTGAGTATCCTTAGTTACAATTTTGTTTATTGGTCCGGTTTTGTGCTGGCTGGTCCCCTGCCAGGAAGTGTGGTACTTTCAAAAGAACATCATCTGTGGTAATATCAGTGGGCAGGTCCCTAGAGCTCCCAAGAGAATATGTCCTTTGTTTTTGGCTACTGGGGTGGGTAGAGAAAGACCATCAGGTGAGGGCAGGTTTAGGCATGTCTGAGCTCAGACTCTCCTTGGGTGGGGCTTGCTGTTGCTGCTCGGGGGGACAGGGATGTGATTCTCAGGCCAATAAAGTTATGTTCCCAGGGTGATTAGGGCTGCCTCTTACGTGTCATGCAGGTCACCAGGGAAGTGGGGGAAAGCTGGCAGTTACAGGCCTCACCAAGCTCCCATGCAGCCTAAAAGGCTGGTCTCACTCCCACGGTGCCCACCCTCCCCAACAGCACTGAGTCTGTTTCCAGACAGCAGTTGAGCAGGGCTGAGAACTTGCCCCAGGTGACCAGCTTGAAAGCAAGCAGAGTTTTCAGGTTTTGTGCCTCTCCACCTGCTGTGGGGCTTCTGTGCTGTGTCTGTACTCTGGATTCACCCCCTTCCCCTGAGTTTTGTCCAGGAAACTTCATGTTAGGTGGAAATTGTTAGAAAATCCAGTGGAAGTTTCCTTCTTTCTGGGGCCTTTTTCCGAGCCTCTGGCAGCCCTCCCAAAGAACCCCTGTGAGACAAAGTCAGAAATGGCTTTCCTGGGAACTGAAAGAGCCCACAGGGCTCTTCCTGCTGCTGCTTCTACCCCTTTATTTTTTTGCCCCTCTAAATTTGTCTCAGCTCCAGCTAAGGTCAAATCTTTCTCCTGTTATCTGGACCTTCAGGTTCTCCAGTGCAGGTGTGTGTTTGGGGGTGGATAATCCCCCTTTCACACTTTTATACTTTTGGCACTCACAGTTTTGGGGCTGTCTCCTGGGGTCTGCAGGAGCAATCTGCTTTCTTCAAAGGGCCTGTGGATTGTCTCAGTTTTTCTGGTTCCTGTAGTAGTTTTTGGAGCAAAGTTTTACAATGTGAGTCTCCACATACTGCCCCGTCCAACCAAGTGGGAATTTTTCCTGCCTCCTCGCTGCCATTTTTCACCATCCACCTGCCCATTCCTATTCTAATTACAACACTTATCAGAGTTCTGGTATGTCCAAATGCTTTCAATGATTTTCCATTATTTGATAAAGTATAGAGTTCTACTTGTATTAGTCAAAGTTCTTTACCTATCTCTACCCAACTTATCTTTCCAGATTTACTATTGAATATGTAACTCATGCGCTTCTCAAACAAGATTGCCTCTTTCCTGAGTGTTTTCAAGACCTTTTAAAAATCTATCTATATTCTACATGGTTACTCATTTAGTTTTCCTGCTTTTTCATTTTATTATATTAAAAATAATTTCTGGCCAGGCATGGTGGGTGGCTCATGCCTATAATCCCAACCTTTTGGAAGGCTGACAATGGAGAATTGCTTGAGCCCAGGAGTTTGAGAACAGCCACAGCAGAAATCTTGTCTCTGCAAAAAATTTTTTAAAAAATTAGCCAGCCAGACACGATGCCATGTGCCTGGGGTCCCAGCTACTCAAGAAGCTGAGGTAGGAGAATCTCTTGACCCCAGGAGGTCAAGGTTGCAGTGAGCCAGGTTGGTACCGCTGCACTCCAGCCTGGGCAACAGAAAAATAAAAAGAGAAAACACTTTCCTCCTACACTCCATATTTTTCATGACTTCATTTTGTCTTAACCTGATTAAATATATCGTTTTTATTATCTATAAAATTTGTCTTCATACTTCCTAAGGTACTTCATACTCATATGAGACAGAATAGATGTCCATTAACCTGGTTTGCTCCCTACTAAATTGTAACTTGTTCAAGGTGTCTTTTACTTGGTAGTATTTCCCACAGATAAATATTTGTCTAATTGAATTGAGCTATATTGAAGTGGTCTAATTTTGACTACTTTGTCTCATTGTTAGAATGTGTTTTCAGGTCATAATAGTATATTCTACTTCAATGAGTATTTTTATAGCAGTTTTAGGTTCAAAGCAAAATTGAGAGAAAGGTACAATGATTTACCATATACCTCCTACTCCGACATATACATAACCTTCCCCATTAACATGCCCCACGTGAGGGGTACATTTGTTACAACTGATGAACCTGTGTTATCATATCATAACCCAAAGTGCATAGTTTATGTTAGAGTTTACTCTTGGTGTTGTCCATTGTATAGGTTTAGGCAAATGTATAATGGGATGTAACCACAATTAAAGCCCCATAGGGAATATTTTCACTGCCCTAAACATCCTTTGTGCTCTTCCTATTCCTCCATCTTCCAGTCCCCAACCCCTGTCAATCACTTGTTCTTTTATTATCTCCATAGTTTTGCTTTTTCCAGAATGTCATATAGTTAAAATCAAGGAGTATGTAGTCTTTACAGATTGACTTATTTCTCTTAGTAATATGTATTTAAGATTCCTCTCTCTCTTTTCATGGCTTGATAGTTTATTTCTTTTTTAGCATTCATTAGTATTTTATTGTCTGGATATTCCACAGTTTATCCATTCAGCTACTGAAGAACATCATGTTTGCTTCCAAGTTTTGGTAATTATGAATAAAACTGCTGTAAACATACATGTGCAGATTTTTGTTGAAATGTTTTTTAAATGTCTTCTTAAATAATTGGAAATCAGAAACAATCTTCTACAAATCATCATTGGAAATCACCTTAATATATATTTAGAATAATATATAAAAATATATCGGGCAGAAATCTGGTAGAGGCCATTTTAAGCAAGTGATGACAGGTATCAATATTCAGAAAAATTCGTAGACTCTACCTCCTGATACAATTAACCAAAAGGGGCACAACATCATTTCTATGACATGCCTGCCAATCACTGAAACAATAACACTGTATACCAAGGTCCAGAAAGACAAAGACTAAGGAAATGTTCCATATTAAAGAACTAATGAAGCATGAAAAATAAATGCAAATAAATCTGAAGTGGATCATTGACGAGCAAACAAAATAGTATAGGACATTATTGGAATAATTTTAAAACAAATATGGAGTATGGATTATACCAATTGTAAATATTCCGATTTTGATCATTGTACTCTGGTTAAGAAAATGTCTAGTTTTGAGAAATCTATATTGAAGTTTTTAGGAATTAACAGGTACAATATTTCTAACTTTTCTAAATGAATTTTAAAAATATGTCAGTGTGTGTATCCATCCATCCATCCATCCATCCATCTAGAGAGGAAAGTATATGTCTTTGTATATCTTTATGTATCTGTCAGAGAGAACACAAGACAACATCTAAACAATTGTTGATTGTAGGTGCAGTGTATATGGAAGTTCTTTATATTCTTAATTTTTTTCTATGAATTTGAAATTACATTAAAATAAAAATTTGTGAAAAATGATTTGTAGTCTACAGTGTGATGTAATTAAATTATATCCCATCTAACCAAAGCTCCCTTGACCTCTAAAGACTTTTGCATTCCATATTAAGACTAGATGGAATTTATTTTTATTTTTCTCTATTGGGGATTGACATTGATTTGACTTGTCAACTGGGCAGAAAACTGGCAAAAGTGTATTTGTCATCTATTAAGTGGGATTGTATAGAAAGAAAATTGCTAACTGTGAAATAATAAAGAACTAGTTTTAGAGACATGGCTTAACTGATATTTTCCCATTTTAATCTTAAAATTCAATTCAAAACATTCTCTTATGTGCAAAGTTATTAAAAATTAAGCTCAATTAAAAAACAAAAACTCAAGTAATACGTATTTTCATGTAAACCATTTGTTCAGATTTTACATTTATTTCCTCAAAGGCTTGGTTAGTTTCTCATTTCCTCTAACATTCTTTTATTTTTTTTTTTAATTTCCTCTACCATTCTTTTATTTTTCCCCAATACCAGAAACCAATCTAAATGCATGGTGCTTCTCAGTAAGCAGTTGGAGTGATTTTTTCTTTTTGAGGAGTAAGTAATGTAACATAATTTATTTTATCTCTAATTGCTGTTACTCAGTTCACATTTTATCTCATATTACTGTTACTAGAATGTACACTTTATTTTATCCATATTTTCATTTTCTAGTGTCTTGCACATATACAGGTCTCAACGTTTTCTAAACTGAGGCATGCATGGATAAATAAATGAATAAACAATTTGTATGTTTTCCCATGTAAGCTTGAATCATCACAATTAAAAGATTCAAAACAAAGTTTAATTATATCATATTTGAATTTGTTAAAATGATTATTTCTGAATATCCTACAGTATCTTAAAATGGATTTAAAGTGACTATGAGAATTAGCTGTATGGACATGGCATATGGGAAAATGTAAAATGCTATATAGTGACTCTCAGTAGACAGAGTTAAATGCAGTTTTGTGGTGTTGTTGCCAAATATGTAAAACAGAAAGGTGGAAATTCGTTATGAAATCTAGGAAGCCGGTGTAGCTTGGGATTCATGGCAACTTATGGAAATTAGCTAAGAGGAAAAATAAAATGTTTGAAACTAGAGGAGACTGAAGTTACTCTTGTATATGCTGTGGCAGTTGAAACATGACTCTACCTTTAATAGTAGGTGCTTAGATGAATTTTTTTTAAATATGCTTTTTATCTATCGACTAATTTTATATCATTATTCAATAATTTTGTGATCTTATGCTATTTTCAACAGTTTCTTTTTAAATACCCCATTACATCCTATAGTATGTGTTAACTGTACATTCTTTTAAAACTGATTCAAGCAAATTAAATTTACAATGATGACCTCATTCCTAGGAATGATGTGACCCTGGGTGCTGGTCTGTTTGTCAGGTATTTCCAATAAAAAATGCTTTTGCTTTTTGAAACATTGCCCTGCAGGACACAAAGATAGTGGAGTGAGCTCTGGCTGGCTGAGGACTGAGCTCACTGCCACCTCCACCATCACATGGAAATCTGCTGTCCCTTCCCTTGGCTCATACTCACTGGCACCACCATCCATGCATCCTCCAAAGGCAGGACGCCTAAGTTAGCTTGCATTTCTCCTTTATACTCACATCTAACATCCTACTGATGCTTATACCCTGCTTTATTATAGGTTCTCTACATATCTGGGAGTGCTCTTCTCCTTGTTTTAGCCTCTACTGCTGTTTTTTATTGTGGCCTCCTCATATCTCAACTAAATTAAAGCAATAGCTCCCTAAGAGGTCCCTGCCTCAAGTCCTAATGAGTCCATTCTCTGATACTGTGGGAGACAGATTTTTCTAAACTGCAGTTTGTACTTGTCACTCAATTCTTAAATTCCTTTATTTGGTTCTACATCAATTTGACAATTAAAGCCAGACAATTGATGTGACATACAAGACCTTAGTCATTTTGGTATGACTTTACTATATCAAAAACTATATTTCATCTTATTTCTGTTCCAGCATTACTTCTTATTCTTCATTCTATCTCCCTCAGGTGTACAACCTTCATAATTGCATTAGTATTGATGTTTCTGTCAATCACAACATCGTTCTCCTTTTTAGCCAAGTTATGAACACATGACTTAAGATAGATCAATCAGACTCTTAGAATTTGAATTTTAGTTGGCTATGTTAAATAATTAGCATATCTGTGCATTAATCATGTCTCTTTGCATTGAGCATGCTTTCAGTCTTAGTGAAATAATCTCATTTCCATGCTTCAATACAAATATTACCTTTTTGGAAGCTTTTTAAACTCTACCAGTCTGAAATAGAAATGTTTCATTTTTACTTTTATGCACTAAATCTGTGCATTATATCTTTGCCTATATGCTCATAGTCTCCTGTAAAATGTTAGCTGCTTGAAAGCAGGCAGTAATAGAAGTACAAAGGAATTGAAGAAAGAACATGAACTCAGTGGCAAATTAGAGAGATTAGAAGAAAACAAATAGTAGTTTGTAGAAAAATATAGTGTGCTAAAGGATTCTGCAGCAAACCATAGCAATTGTCTTCCACAATAGGGAGATACTTTTGGAGAAAGCAGGTCTGGTAGTCATTAATGTTGTTTATCAACTTATCTCTAGGTTGTCCCCCCGCCGCCCACTGCCAGGCGTGTGAAAGGACTGTACTTCCTAGGCATCATGTAATTTTGGCCAAAGAGTTTTGAACAGGACTTTCTTATGCTGCTTCTAGGCCAGAGCATGTAATTACTGGAGTGGAAGGCTCCGTGGATTTCTTTGATCCTGGCATTGGCAATGATAAAAGAGGAGGCCCCTCCCTCTACCTGGGTAACGGTGATTGACAGACACACAATAGATGTGTGCTGAGAAAGAAATTATGGTTATTTTAAGGTGAGATTTTGGAGTTCTTTGTTAGCACAGCATATCTATTCTATCCTGGGTTCTCCTGACTAAAACCAAGTGAATAGAAACAAGATAGCCAATTTGAACATGCCTTTACAATTAATGAAACAGTCTCTCATCTCTGCACTTCAATACAAATATTACCCTTTTGGAAGCTTTCTAAACTCCACCATTCTGAGATACAGACACTCCATTTGTACTTTACTTTAAATCTCTGTATTATATTTTTGACTATATGCCTGTATCCTCTTGTTTGCAATTGTATTACTCCAACTACTAGCATTAAAGTGCTTGATTGGAAATACGAACTAAGAAGATGAAATAAAATCACAGACTTAATTTAAGCTAAAAATCTTTATTACTAGTAAAAATTAATAAATCTAATTTTAATTGTATCTGTATTTGATGTATTCAAAGCCTCATTAGTTATTCTTTACTCCATTGAGATGCTGCTGCTTTAGCCTCTGGCTGCAGAAAAGTCCACAGACATTCGCAGCCCTTAGACTGTACTGTCTTTTGTAAAGAGGAGTCATTTAATGCACAGATCGTGTGTACAAAGGGAATCATACATCGTTTGAGGGGACAAGGCAAAAGGAGGATGAGAGCAACAGAACATGAGAAAAAGAAAATGTGTGATTTTCTTCGCATTCTTCCTAGCCATACCCAGAAATATATACCCACCAAAATATGGAGGTAAATCACGGAAATTAATCTACAATGTGGCATTTCACTCATTCAACAAACAGTAAGATGTTTTTTGACAGGATTGTAAAATACAGTTCTGATCCATCCTCTAATGATATCACATGAGAAGCTCCACAAAGCTCTTATATGAGGCCTTCCTTGTTAAAGGAGGGTGGTAAAGTGCTACTAATTTTATGTGTGGTATACAAAGAAATGTAGACACTCAATTAATGCTTGAACAAATGCAGTGTCTGAAAAATAAATCAGTGCCTCAAAGCAGAATTGTCCAGCATTAAGTAGTTCAGAATACAACAGATAAATGTAGATAAATGCAGCAATTATGTAATGTACTGATTTTCTCAAATTCTTTGTATTTCTAGATAAGCACAACAAAGCCACCTGATTACAGTGAACGGGTTACTGGAAAATGGAAGACTGTTTCTGCATCTGGGGGCTGTAATTAGATCTGGTTTATTTCCAACCAAGCAATTTTATGCTAGTGGTTTGAATAATAAAATTACAAAATTAAAGTATCACTAAAAGAAAATGAAATATTTTAATATAGATATACATTCATTTTAATAATCACTGTGATAGAAACATTATACAACGTCAATATTATTGACTGATTTATAACCTTAATTCCACCCTAGTCAACTGGTAATGTCTACCACAAGAGGGCAGAGAGTGAATGCTAACGATGTAATATATATTATTCTGCCTAGGATAATCCTATTCTAGTGGCATTCTTGGAATAAATCTCAGGGTAATGTCATTAAGAAGTTTCTCTTATCACAGGCACAACCACCACAATCTCATTTCCTCCTAAACCATTCTCAGATCTCTTAATTTTTTCCACCCATGGCCTTTCAGGATAATAGAAACACTTCTGGATTAATCCTTGTCCTTAGTCTTTCAGTAAAGAACTGTGAAGATAAAAAAATACACAAATAATATAGTATTTGTTGATTCTGTATATAGGAAGAATAAAAGAGGGAATATTTTTATAATTGCAATATACTTTATTGAATTTGGAGTGTAGATTAATAGATTTTCAGTAAATTTATTGTTATAACCAGTAAGCACTTTCATTTTATTTGGAGGAAAACAAAGCTAATTTAACCCAAACTATTTTTTGACTCCAGATTCCATCAGTTCTAAACACATGTGTGATGACATTAAATAGATTTCAATTTATCATATGACAAAACTATGTATATGCATCTTATAAATGAGTTACATATATTAAAACTGTAAGTGACTCTTCCATTTAAAAATAGGAATTGTGTGTCTTAGTGCTAAAAACTTAAATTAGTTTTCTCAAACTATTTTGTTATTGACTATGATCATCATATAGAATACCAGTGTAAATTGGATACTTCATAAGTAGTGATTTACAGTTCACTGTAAGCTGGAACTCAAGCACATTTTTAATAAGTTGGCTTTATTGTTTTCTGGACAAGGATTGTTCTTGCTTAGCATGGCCTTGGTTCAGCTGATAAATTCTATTACAGAACCAAAGAAGTCTATGCTTTTTATCTCCTTTTCATCATTATTTTGCTCTACGAAGAGTAGATAATACATGCTCTGTGTAAGATGTTGAATGAACATGATATCATTGTGTGAACATACTGCCAGATCTTAAAGCTGAAAATTATTTTGAATAGTGTATTTCAGAGCTGACCTAGAGGGCTTGGTCTCCATTTTCAACCTTATTTAAAGGTTGGCACTTAATGAATGTCACTAACTAATGTAAAGGTAAATACCAACCAGACTGTGTTGTTTCTCAAGGATGGCCCATCTCATATATTCTCACATGTAGAGCACTGGAGTGCAGTGCAGGGGAATAATTCAATTTTTCTGTGCTGCTATTTTATGGAATCTGTTTTACTAGAGATTCAGTCCACTTATTCATCCTGCCAATTGTATTATAAACTCTGATGAGATCACCTAACTAAAAACTGTTAGAAGTACTATATTTGGTTTGAAAATGAGTAGTTAATCTCAGAGAATTATTACTCTACTTAAACTTTGAATATAATGCTCTTATGCTTTTGTGTTCTAATAAACTTGGAAAATGATTATTCTTACAAGCAACAAAATATTTAAAAGTTTACTAAGCAGCCACAACATTCTAAGAACTATGTAAAACCCTTCAGTTATATATTTATTTGTCCCATGTTACTGATGGGGAAATTGAGAACTAGAAAAATACCTTTTCCTTCTGCCACATCTTCTGATTAGAAGTATTAAGTGCCCATGCCAGTTTCATTTTGTTAGATAAAGGAAATCTCATGGCCAAACATATCATCACTAGAATAGGAAGTCCCTCCAGAACCATCTCATCAGGGAGATGCAACAAATGTTTTGAAATGAAAACATCTATGGTGTATGACCAATGCAATGATAGATCAGCAAATGCAGTTAGAGATGCTAGGAGAGGGCTCAGTATACAGCATGCTGGAGGTTGTGAGACTTTCACAGAGAAAGCTACGTGCATAAATTTAAAAAGATCTTCCAGGAAATGGAAACAGGTAAAGACACAATGATATGAAAATACCAGTTGTGTTTGAGGAAGAATAAGCAGATCAGCTTGAGAGTAGACTTGTTTCTGAGGTAGTGATGGGAGGTGTGGCTGAAAGTACATTTTGTGCTGTGCTAAGAACTTTTTACTCCATCCTTGAGGCAGGGTGTGTGTGTGTGTGTGTGTCAGCAGGGGAGGTAAAGGAATCAGGAGTTTCAAAACTTCACAGCAATGAGAGGTTTGAACGGGGTTCAAGAATATTGGCTAAGTGTAGTGGCTAATGCCTGTAATCTCAGCACTTTGGGAAGCAAGGTGGGTGAATTATTTGAGGTTAAGAGTTTGAGACCAGCCTAGCCAACATGGTGAGCCCCAGTTTCCATTAAAAATACAAAATTAGCTGAGTAATTGGTAATTTTGGTAGCGTGCCTATAATCCCAGCTATTCAGAAGGCTGAGGCAGGAGAATGGCTTGAAACCAGGAGACAAAGTTTGCAGTGAGCCAAGATGGTGCCATTGCACTTCAGCCTGGGCAACAGACCAAGATTCCATCTCAAAAAAAAAAAAAAACAACAACAAAACAAGATCTGGCAGCAGTGGGTAGGGGTGGGGGAGGACTTGGGGGAAGGGCTGGAAAGAGAAGGGAGTAGGCAACATCCATGGCAATAAATCCTATTGGTGTCCACTGCACAGTCCAGGCAATGGCTCCACTAAGATGTGAAGGGTAGAGGGATAGAGAATACTCAAGGGAGTTTTAGGATCAAATAAGTTCATGTTCATAGGATAATTCTTCTTTCAAATAGAAATACTCTAAATACCAGTTGAAGTTTTGCAAAGCACACTGAAGATTTTTTTTTAAACAGTGTGCTTACTGAAAGTACAAACTTGGCCATAGTATTTTTCTTCTGACATACATTTCAAAAGGGACTTACACAGGTCGATTTTATAGGCAAAAGCTGGACAATGAAGTATTGACTTGGCTTATATAAGTAGCTTGAACTGGACTTAACCTTATGAGAAGAACAGGGCAAAAATTGTAGGTGATTACAATTTTTGTAAGTAGTTACAATGAAAAGATTTTTGAAGGCTTTTTGTTCAACTAAGGAAATTGTACAAGATAAGAAGAAACAAAATCCCATTTCCTCAGGAATATTATTTTATTATGCCATATCTAAAAGAAAAATATAAGCTTTGATGCTTTTCTCTCAAGGTTGTCTTGTTTGTGGATAATTTTTTTCTATTTCTGTGAAAATTTGGAAACCCAGGTTGTTTGTACAACTCACAAAAAAGCTTCCACTTATATCTTTAAGGACTAAATGTGTTTTATCCTTTCCTTTCTTGTCCCTATGGTATTTTTCCAATATTCTTTATTTTTAAGAAATGCTGGAAGCTCTTTATCTAGCACTTGATTTAGTTTCTGGTGAACTTGCATATAGTATTATGATCTATTCAAGTGTATATTATCTATTCAGTGTGCACAATGGAATTGGAATAACTCAGTAGTCACTTGCATGAATATATTTAACTAGAAGTTTCAAATTTTCTATATTTAAATCTTAGGAGAGTCATTTTGTATGATTAAAAATACATTATTTAAAAGCACCTTTTAAAATCTCAAAATGAGTCAGTTGCTCCAAATTTTCTAACCTGTACATTTTTATTTGAAGCTAGATTTTTCGATTTAGGATCTCATGCTGTTTCCAAATCAATACGAGTTTCTGGCAAGACTACTCTCTGCCAACAAAATAAAAAGTATATGTTTTACTTTTTCTCTGTAAAATTTTGTATAATACCAGTAGCATGTTATAGAAGTAAGTTTATTTGATGTGACAAGTTACTGAATGTAAAATGTTTACATTGGTATAAAACTTGAGTATTTGAAACCTTCTTTAAAAATTAAATATTTTTGACTCAAAGATACTAAAAGCTCAAAATTTTGTTTATAGCTTATCATATGTATATTTTACTTATTGTAATAATAGAATGGTTTAGCTTATTTTTTCTGGAGACTAATACTGGAAGTCTGCTTCCAAATTTCCAATAAGAGGTATGATTGGGAAGATGTGTAATTGACAGTGGTATGAATTGTGCTAACTGTTAAGAGTATCATCTAGGTCAGGCACTATAGTAGGCATGTGTGGTTTTGTTTTATTTAATACTCTCTACAGCCTGGCAGAATAGACATTGTCATCCCCATTTTGTTGATGAGTAAACTAAAATTGTAAAGGAGTCACAAATATTTTCAAGTTCACTCAGCTAGTAAATAACAGAACAAGGAATCAAACCCAGATATTACTCTTTTCAATACTGTATGAAAAAACTACCTATTCTGCTATTGAGTGAAAGGAAGCATTAGAGGATTGGGCTATTAAACTCTGCAGAACTGGAGTGTTCATGAAAAGATGCAGTTTTCTTCAGAGAAGTTGCCCAGTACCCTTGTTCTGGGTGGAGACTCTGTATAAGGTTAGTGAAGCTGGAAACTGAGAAAAGAGGCAAAAACAGAGGGGAATCTCTGCCAAATGCTGCTTTATTAAACATGTAGTCCCACTTGCAAGAACTATCATAGCTTAACCAAGACTTAAACTGCAAGGATGCCCTTACAAATATTTTGGCATATCTAGAAAATATGCCCACAAATAATGGGAACTAACAAAATTAACAGCTTAAAACTGAGGAATATGCCCTAGACTCTGGTTAAATGATGAATTAGATGTTTTTTTTTAAAGAGGGCCTTTATGGTAGCTGTCCCAAGAATGCCTATTTTATATAAAATAACTAAATTTAACCACTTATTACATAAGCATTTGCTTCAGTTTTCAATGCCATTCTTGTAAAAGTCAATAGGTTTTAATAAGATATTTGTTAGTCTGAGTTTTTTTAATAAAAGGAATACATTTAAATAAGAATGTAAAATAATTAATATATTCAAATTTTATTATTCGAGCATAGCCTAGAAAAAACTGAAATACAAATGCAGATGGAACTTTCTCTACTAGATATTGAAATGTATTACAGGTAGGATTTAAAATCTGTAGGAAAACATAGTGGTCAGTAAATTGTGATGAAACAAATGTCTACCCATTCAAAAATAATTAGAACACTGTTTTACCCTTTATGCCAAAAACAATTACATATTTATGTCTGTGTTTGTGAACAAAATTTAGTTTACTCAGAAATAATATAGGAGAACATCATTTGTAATTCTAACTAAGCTTGACAGGACGCTATAAAGAAAAAGATGTAAAAATACAAATTCAAGTAATTAACATTGTAAGAAATAAAGTTAAAAACAAACATTTCTCACATTAGTAAAAATTAAAAAACTAAAAGCTTTTTCAAAAAACAAGCTCTTATCAACTCCATATAAAAACTAAGAGGTCAATAGGTAATTCACAGATTAAGGAGTAGAAATATCTATAAACATAAGAAATGTGTTACATTTTACAAGTGGTTAGACAAATACATTTAAAACAACAAAAGGAATGCATTTTTATCTGTCAGAGGCATATGAATGAAAGCAAATTAAAAAGAGATGTATGCAGTATTAGGAAGCCTGTATGAAACAGGTTAATCTCATGTACTGTTGGAACTTGGTACCACCTTCTGAAGGGCAGAACTATTAAAATTTAAAAGTTGCATGCTGTTTAACCTAGCAGTTCTGCTTCTGAGAATCTCTTCTAGGAATACTATTATAATAGCAGAATACTAGAAAACTATGATATTAGTATAAAAATGAGGATAGTCACTGCAACATATTTTCTAGCAGAAGGACAAAGCCTGAAGATAAATTTACGTATGCAGGATTAGGGGAATGTTTGGGTACAACTTCATCCATACTGTTTAATTAAAATTGAATTGAACTATAAGGCATAGGAAACACATACATACAAATTAAATAATACAAAATAGAAGAACATGTCTCTTTCATGTGAATGTGAGTGTCGGTATGCCACCTCTATTTCACGAAGTGCTCACGGACCCAGACTATCCATTTCACTGCTGACCATCTATATGATATGGTTCCTCATTTTCATGGTCCAGCTGGGAAGTGACCACATTCAAGATGTAGAATAGAAAAATGTATGAAGCAGAAAAATGGGTAAGGTGTCTTAATATTTCTTAAAGGATCTGGAGCAAGCTTGTCCAGCCCATGGAGGTGTGCTTCATGTGGTCCCAGACAGCTTTGAATATGGCCCAACACAATCTGTGAACATTCTTAAAACATTATGAGGTTTCTTTTTTTTTTGCTATATCTTAGCTCATCAGCTATCATTAGCATTAGATTAATGTGTGGGCCCCCCAAGACAATTCTTCTGATCTTCTGATGTGTCCCAGGGAAGCCAAAAGATTGTATAACCCTGATCTAGAGGCTGCAGGAAAAACGTTTGCTTACATGGTATTGGTGAGAACTTAGTCACATGGCCAAGCTTAACAGCAAGGGTGTAATCTTTATTCTAAATGGTCATTTGACCAACTAAAAATTGTGTTACTTTAGACAAAGGGATAACAGATACTAGTAAGAAGCTGATGGTCTCTGCTGATATACTATAAATAAAGCAGCCATTAGTATACTGCTTGAACGAATGATTTTAAAACATTGTTAAAGGAAGAGCAATTTTCAGAAACTTATTTATATCTTGACTTCTCTTTGACTCAGTTTGGCATCAATAAAGTAATAGTAAATTTTTCACAGAATTGTCATAAAGATTATATTACATATTTTATATTAAGTGCAAAAAATAGTGCTTGGCACATAGCAAATGATTGATATGTGTTCATTATTATTGTCTAAAAATAGTACTGTATAAGTGGATAAGTATACGTGTATGGAATTACATTTTATGCTTTGTTCATTTTTGTATTTAAAATATTTTCCAAGATGTACTACTTTTATTTGTAACCTAGTAAAATATCCAGCTGAATGAGAGACAGAAAGAACATGCTTACATATTGTCTATATATGAGTCTTTTTAAGATTTAAAATAACCTTTCCAAAAAATAATAATCAAGAGAAATTAAATTTGTTATATAGTGGTTGTAGCTTTTGAATCATCTCAGAATTAAAAGTTTTAGGCATTTTGGCATGGTGGTAGAAGCAGTAGATTGAAGAATGGCAGACTTAACTTATAAATTTTACTTCTTGTTCTAACTACTTGGAATATTTCAAAACAATTCATCTCTCTAAGTAGCAGAATTTTTTCTATAATGAAATATTATGTCAAAAATAGTTTAGTGTTAGAACCTTGCTGAAATTCTTTCGCTTAGTAGTTTGTCAAGTTTTATGACCTTAAAGAGGTTCCAGAAACACTGAGTCTCAGCTTCCTCATCTGAAATAAAGGAAAAATGTCTATTGTCTTGTACAAATTAAATATTTAATATTTTATTTCTTGTCTTTTTGATCTTCAATTTCTTCATAGTAAAATTAGAAGTACAAAATGGGCATCTTATTCTAGATGATATGCTAGGTTCTACCCAGTCAGAATATCTTGCTTTTTTAAAATAAAGCACAATTTAGTAAATATACATATTACTAATCAAGAAGTGGTAGAATAAAATCAGTAAGAAAGCTAAAATGAATGGAAATACAAACCTGCATTTTGAGGGCTTATATTAATAGCTTGCTTTAGAGGAAAAGATATCTTCAATAGCAGGAAAATGTAGTGGTTTTTAAAATCCTCAAGTGGACATTCACAGCCTTCCTTTCTGTTCTTTATTATGACTTTGGATTCTGCTTTTGATGTAATGGCTCTGGGCAAGAAAAATCCATCTCTGATTGTTGGAGCCCCTGGTACATCTATCTGCCCCTAGAGGAAGAAGGATCAGAGCTATGTGTGACTCACAAAGGGCAACAACTGCATGGTAGAATTGAGGCTGCTCTTGTAAAGCACTGGATCAAGAGAAGAGGACCTAGAATATTTGAGAAATCAGTGAGGCTGCTTCTTACTAGCAGGCAAAACTGTAGGAGGTAATTGGCAGTTCCTTGAAAGATCTACGAAAATACATTTGGAAGTAGTAGGAAGAAAGGGAAGAAAGCAGACAGGTAGAAGGACAGACAATTTGACAGTCTTTAGCATACAGTGGTGATTTATTACTTTTTGTAAAATTTAATACATTCCTGGCTCATAGAAGCCATTCTTTATCTGATGGTTGAGTTTGGAAAACCTTAAAGGAGGGAAAACAGAGAAAGGTATGTAGAGGTAGAGGAAAGCCATGATAGTTGAATGTATTGTGCAACCGCTAGAGACCAGGAACTGTGCTGTGTGGTTTGCAATATCATAGTTCATTTTTTATCACACATATACAAACTCACACACATCCTCTGAGGAAGCAGTATTACCCTCTCTTTAAAGTTGAAGATACCAAGGCTTGCAGAAGTATTTACCTACGATTATTCAGAATATCATTTGAAGTGAATGTTCATGTTCAAATTGTATGGCCCTGGGTTTTTTGTTGTTATTTTCTTTTGTTTTGTTTTTACCAAACGATCCCTTTATACCCTGACAATCCCTCCTCTTCCCCTAAGAGAGTCACTAACTAAATACTTAGAAAAAGTGCTATTTAAAATGAAAGACACTAGGGGTTTTCCTAAAAACTAGGAAAAAGCTTGTGATATAAAGCACAATCTTGAATAATCTTGATAAAATATAATGCAACGTCTAAATATAAATTCATCTTATCCAAATTCTCCTAATTATAGTTTTATTGACTTGATATATAAACAATTGTAGAATTTATGAAACTCTTGCCCCATCTTTTTATGAAAACTTTTAATGACAACAACATTTCAAGCCCTCTTCTTATCACTAATTTATTTATGTTGGAGATTTTCATTAAGTAACAGTTTAAAGAAATCCTGAAATATATAGAATAATATGACAATAAGTATACATAAGGCAGAAAACTGAAGAAGAATATTGAATATTCTAAACAATGGTAAGGTTTTGGTTAGATTTAAACTATTTCAATTCTTACGTATAAACGAGTATAATTAATATCTTTCTGTGAAAGTTTTTTTAGAAAGTTTATTACAAGAGCTGCTTGTAAACTTCATCATCCATTGGTCCAAAAATAACAGGATATCATTTAATCATTCAGTAATTGATGTTTTAATTTATTTGCACAAATGGTATTTTACCTTCTTTTTTCTGTTATCTCTTTTCTCTGGCATTTTTCATTACTGTTTTGATCGGATAATTAATGGCATAGGGGTTTATTTAAAAGTGTTTTCTGTTTCAGTATATTCTGAAAAAAATCCCACTATTATTGCAGAAAAAGTACACTTCAACAATTAACTGTTAAATGCTGGTGCAAATTAAGGCTCTATACAGGTAGATAAATGAATCTGTCACACATGTAATTGCCAGGCAAAGTGTTTACAATTTTAGCCATTTTCATTGGTTTGCTAATGCAGCTTTCCTTCTCAATTGATAAATCATCATTTGGTAAGAAGCAGGTATTTCCTCTCTAGCTAAAGAATATGTTTCCCATTGTTTACATAGATTGTTTTAGGGTTTTAAAGAAAGAAAAAGAGTAAGAGTAGTCAATGATGTAACTATGTCTTTTTTTTTCCTTTATGATCCAGGTTCCTGGTGAAAGATTTATAGCTTTTCATGAGCTAAAATAGTTTTCAGGAAAAGAATATATATGTTCCCAATGACACATAGACACAGCTGAATACTATAACCCCAGAAAAAGTAACTCCTGAGGTGGCAGAATTTGAAATTTGTATGAAATGTGCAAAAAGTGTTTTAAGAACAGCTCTCCTTTAAATTCCAGCCTGCTGCTTTTATGCTGTGTCTGTAGGGAGCTGCTGATTTTAATGTTTGAATGAAAGACTTTTCTTCCTTTTTCCTTTTCTTTTCCTCTTTTTTTTTTTTTTTTTTTTTTTTTTTTTTTTTTTTTTTTTTTTTTTTTTTTTTTTTTTTTTTTTTTTTTTTTTTTTTTTTTTTGTTGTTGTTGTTGGTCTGGCAACATGACAATGACAAAATTGTTTTTATATACAATATAGTTTCTGATACACCCATAATACAACCTGAAAACAAATGTTAGCAGTCTACCTTTCAGTTTGCTGCAATAAATTGAAGAGCTTGAGGCTAGGTAAGCTTTGGTATTTAAATGTCAATGTGTGGTTCAGGAGTTCTGTTTATATAATCTGTTTACTAAATGCTGACTCAGTGCATTTTTATAATATTGAGCTTTGAACAGTCTAATTTTTAAAGTCAGCTTTCATTCTAGCTTGTGAGCCTAAAAGACAGAAAGTGGCAACCACTTAATGAGGAGACAAAATGATGAGGGTCACTAATTTGGTTATCAGTGAAAATAGCTGTATTGAAGGGATTAATGCCCCCTTAAATCACTGTCTCCATCATATTCTGGACTTGCAACAGAGTTTGGATGTGTGAGACATTCACATAAATCACCCTAATCACACATGATCTGTGAATTTTGGACTCATAGTTTGTACCATTTGTAAATTTGCATTGTAGGCAGAAGTTTGGAGACTTCAGTTTACAGTTGTCCTATTCAGAAAGGGCAATTCTCAGAAAGTCCATGAGTGTCTATAACTGAAGAATAATTAGGGAAATGAGGTAGAAAAATCCCGAAATTCATCATGGCTAACTGTATTTAAATTAAAAATGTTCATGATGGTACTTAAGGAAAAACACTTTGTAGAGAGAAGTCCTTGACCACTTGTTAAGATAGCCAGGTATTACACAGGCAACATAACAACCATGATGAAAAATTGTACAAAAATACATTTTACGGAAACTAACTCAAGGAATACTCGTGTATGTAAGAGAGAGTTGTTCTTTTTCTCCTAAACATGTATATCTATATATCTATATATATAGATATGTGTGTGTGTGTGTGTGTGTGTGTGTTTGTGTGTGTGTGTATACATATGTATACATATATATAAAGTCTTTATAAAAGCTAGTTACATCATAATACTTTGGCAAAAGATCTGTGTTTTGCATCTTCACTCATGTTTTATATTTTCCTGAAAATATTCTCTTCATTTTTCATCTATGCTCCTCTACTCTTTTAATGGAAAAAGAGAATGGAGCAAATACAGACTAGCTAACATAGAGAATGTTTATAAAAATGTGAGAAGTAAAAGAAAGTTTTATGATAAAATTTCACATTATGACACTTGATTATTATAGAATATTATTGAAGGTCATAATAAGCGACCCAGAATTGATCTCAATTAGATATACATCCTTCTGGGTAATTTCAGAGGCTTACAGTGCTGTAGGAGATGTCCAGTGGTAGACAAGCATACAAGTTATAAGCAGAAGCAAGAAGGGGAAATATTTCCTAATGTGGTTGTTAAGCATTAGAGATGCAAGTAAATTCTGTGTGGGTTATTCTAAAAAAAGGTTAGATCTAAAAGAGAATAAGAGAAAATATTTGAAAATAAAACCATAAAGTATTTTACAAATGAGCTAATTTTATATCATAACAAGTTTGGTAGAAAAAAAAACCTTGTGTTTTGCATCTTCACTCATATTTAATGTCCTTCCTGAAATGCCTTCTTAATTTTTTATCCATGCTCCCCTACACTTCAATTATCTAGCTCAAAAACTCATTATTGCCAAAAAGATTTGCACATTTAAATTCATATTAAGAAAATGATTTCTAATGTCCTCAGTATTTAAACAGCCAGTTTGGCCTATATTGTATTAACTAATATGGCTAAGAAAACAGGGTTATACAAAAATTGGAGAGCCCAAAGAATGAAGGAAGGAATTGATGAGCTTCTTCAACAGCAACATTCAAATAAAAATGAATCATCAATTTAATTCTGCAACCCTCATGATGTGGAACTTGAATGACTCTAAAATATGGAATGAGCTGCCTGGTTAAATTGTGATGGGAGCATGGGGACACTTTTCTGCTTCAGGGACTTTCTCTTGACAAGTGCAATTATACCACCATCACAGTCTTTCTTTCAATATACCATGCTCCCAAAAGCATATCACATAATCGACCCATCTTTTCCTTCTCATCCAAACCTCTTCCACTTATATACAACACACACACACTAGACTTGGACATATTTGAAGTTACATTCACTATAAATGTCAGTTTAAAGTGGAAAAAAATCCCTTTTTAATACCTCCTAAGTAGCCATCTTTATTTTGTTTTTATGTATAACCTATTCAAAATTCTGTACTGCACAAATATTCAGTGTATGCAATTTCTGATTACTACTGGCTCCAATAACTAATTGTTTCAAATAGGTTTCAGCAAAGTAATTTAATTAGAATTTGAATGAATGCTTATTTGAAGCCAACATTCAGGCTTTATTTCTGAAAATAGTGCCATCTTTAATGATGAAGGGAAATACATGATAAATGAGTATTATAAGGATTCAAAATGAATTTGATATTTTAAGACATTCAAGAGGTAGAGAGTGTTTAGAGATGAGAGAGAAGGAAAGAACACTGACATTTATAGCAATATGATGTTAGCCAATGTTGCAGGATGCATTTGGGGAGCTCAATGTGTTACCTATTTTGTTGGAAAACACTTTTCTTCATAACTAAGGCTCACAGCAGAAGAATTTAACCATTGCTTAGTGACATTCTGCACTCTGACTCAAAAGGGCTTCTTTAAATGCTAATTCACCTTCCTTACAACAGCTTCCTAGAGTAAATTCCCTGAGTGGAATTCAGGTTGCTTCCTTAGAAGATGATTTCCTGATATTCATTCAGAGAAGTCTCATGTCTAGCAGGAGTCTCAGGTGAGACTCTCATTTTACAATTTACTTTTATCTCCTCACTTAGAAGTAGATCACATGATAGGACTTTTCCCCAGGCTTTTTATCGATGATGTGACAAAGAACTCTGATGCTGCTTAGAATTTAATTACTTTCTAGAATATATGTAAAGAAAATAATGGCTTTTACAAACCTAAATAGCCTTTCTGTCAGTTTTAGTTCTAGTTTTGTTACTAAAAATGTGCTTGTTGTTGCTTGGCATTCTGTCTTTAGGTATACAATGCAATTTGTTTTCCCTACACATCCCAAATTGCTCATACCCATTGTAGTAATCTCAGTTTCTTCAGGCTCTTGAGTTAAAGAGGATAAAGTCATTAAAATGTGGCTTTTCCAAAAATGGAAACGGTTGGGATGCCAGTTATATACAAGAGAAACTTCTGATCACATTTTTCTTATTTTTTGATGAAGATGGTAACACAATTTTTAACAAAAGAAAATATTTTCACAGAAATAATTTCTCTTGGGACTTCTTGACATAGCTGTGACATGTAAAATGATGGATGCCCATTCTAAAATATTTCTACAACCAGACCTTTTAATTTCAATTAGATACTGTATTTTGTTTGTTTGTTTCTGGTAAATTAAAGGCTTGGGCTGCAAGTCAAGATCCCTGGGATTTGTTCTTGGCTTCACTACAATTTTATGCATTTTGGTGCTTTATTTTCAGTTTAACACTTTGGGGTACACTTTGTTTTTATCTCTAAATATGCAGGAATTTTACATTCCCAACAATGTTGGGAGCTCACTGGAAGTAACTTAGGTCTTGTAACACATATTTCAGGAAGAATTTCCACAGATGTGGCACAGAGAAGATATACTTGGTAATGTTTATTGAATGAATAAATCAGAGGAAAAATAAAAGAATAATGAATGAACAATTTTATTAAATTAATGTCTTCATATGAAAATATCTACCATACATAATCTCATATGTTGTAGCTGCAATTAAGGTGATTTCAAATTCTTTGCTACCTCTCTGTTTTTGAAACTTTGTATCTTTAGTGATTTATTGGACCAATTGGATGCTGAAATGATGTTCTTGGATTTCTCAAGCTAGCTCATAAGAAACCTTTGCACATCCTACCTGGCTCTGGCTCTCTTAGAGCTAAGCCTCCATGACATGGAAAGTCCAACCACATGGATAAACCATGTACTGGCTCTTTTTGACCCTAGCTTAGTGCCCAGCTGAAAGCCAGCATCAGTTTCTGGACATGTGTATCAGGATGAGTTCAATCAGAAAGAAACCTTACAATTATTTGAACCTGGAAAATTTATATAATTATTAACTTTAACAGAGGATTGAAGTGATAAGGGATTGATGGATTTGAAACAGAATATAAAGACACAGAAATAGCAGATGCAATATGCAACAGCACATATTATATAGTTTGTTGTAGAACAATCATTACCACTGGTATTGAGATAGTGTCAAAAGTAGAGCAGGCTCTCCCCTTTGCTCCCGCCCCCTGCCCCCTGCCCCCTGAACCTGGCCTGGGCTTGAGATCCAGTCCTTGTTGAATAAAGCATAGCTACTGAATGACAGAAAAGTTCTGTAAATTGCCAGAAATCTGATACTAGGGAGTCAGGGAAACCTGTCCACTGGGAGACGTCTCACCAGAGGTGCTCTACTGTAAAGCTGCCTAAGAAGTGTGCTGGGCAGAGTTGCTGCTGCTGCTGCTGGGTGCTGCAGATCAGCATGCACTGCAGGAAGCAGGTGCTGCAGAAGCTGCACCAATGTTGAAACCTACTGAGTGAGCAACACTGGAACTAGAAAGCAAAATCCTTTGCTCCTGTAATAGCTCTCCAATGACTTCCATTGACCAAACTCCAATGCCATCTGCAAAAAAAAAAAAAAACACTTTAAAAACATAAATGCAATTTTCCAAAGCAGGCAAAAAGGGAGAATTTGGAGCTTAGTCAGTTCATTGATAACTGGTACACTAACGTGATTAGCTGTCCCGGACTGGCTGCTCAGTCAGGCTCTCAGTCAGCTGCAGATCTGGCTGCCGTCTGGCAGCTGCTGCGTCAGAAACCAAAAGTGAGAACCACCTGAGTCAGCCCTCAGAACGATGAGAGATAATAGTGTATTAACACTTTGTTTTGTAGTGGTTTTCTTACACAGCAATAGATAACTGGAACATATGTTATCTGGTGTCCTAACTTGTTATATCTTATTTTCCTTTCTACCTTAAGGCAACCAGTAGATTTTCAGCAATTTTGAAATTCTACTTTTCTAAGTCCCTGGTTATGTTTTAGAATTTTCCTTTTTTCACAAATGGAAGCAACAGCCTGAAAAAGCCCATGCTGTTTACAACAGAGTTGCACCCCATATTCAGCACTGCAATTTGGAGATCTTTTAGATTCTATGTCAGTTGTTGAAAGAACATTTTATAGATAGCATTTCCTATGGAATGGCCCAATAGTATATCTCAAAAATCACATAATTTTAATGAGCTGAAAAAGGCTTTACTCAGTGTACTGTGTCACTTCATATTACAAAAATTAAAGTAGCATTTATTAAGAAAATTATATTTCTATAACATATGCAAGGAATTCTTGCCAAGAGGGTAAAATAAATACAAGTACCTGTTATGCTGTCTATATCTCAATAGAGACCTATTAGAAGAGCTCAAATGGGCTTAAACATATGCCCTAATGGTAGATTCAAGGATATATGATGACTTAATCGTAAGAACCACTGTGAATTCACATGCTGGTAAAATTTATTCAAACTTCTGGGTAGAGATTTGGTCAGCACTTTACTCCTGGGAGATTACAATACAACAGAAGCCTAGGGGTACCTATTTTTGTAGAAGCATTTGGTTTTTCCTGCCACAATGTGCTGAAGCTTCACCATGGCCAGAGAGTACAGACAATAATCATTTTTCTCTGATCACCACAACCATTTGCTTTCCATGCTTACACTGGTTTCCAAACTGAATCCATAGAGTTCATGGGATTCCATAGGGTAGGATGTTGTGAAGAGAAGCTCTTAGTCATTGAATTTTAAATTCAACTTTTGTTATATGTCTTATGATTGAGACATTCTCGTCTTTCCACCATGAAAATGATGTTCTTATCTGCTTCTGCACCCATTTTCTTGTTTTTCCCTCCTATACACTACAGAAACTGATCTCTCTATGTGTATGTGAGAGTAGGGGAGAGGTTATTAATAATAAGTCAGTATGTAGAAACTGAGACTATTCAAGGAAAAATAGAATGTATGGGCATCTGTTTAATATCATTCCTTCTTACCTACTAAAAGAGTTTACTCCCCCAGATATTCTCATTCTTTCCTCCAACATCAATCCCTACTCATCCTCACTATATCATTCCTATCATAAACTCAAACTACAATAGATTTCCTGGTTTAAGAAGAAATCCTTCTATGCCTCTTCCACCCTTCAGGTACAATTTAATCCCATTTCTAGATTTTTTTTTGAATTATATATATATGTATACACATAATATATACTGTATACATTATGGAGCATATGTTATACAAGTGTCCTAATTTTATATATATATATATGTATATATATATATTTCTGCTAATTTTCCTTTCTAATAATTTATATATCTAATTTATATATACCATATAATATATAGATGAATAATATATATTTAATATATAAATAAATATATAAATTAATCTGTTTATATTATATAGTATATAATATATAGTATACAATATATACTATATAGTATTTGTGTATAATTTTAAAGAAAATCTAGAGATGGGATTAGATAAATTATATATACTATATATTGTATTATACTATATAACATACTAGTGTATATTATATATAAATACATAAACAATTATATATATAAACTATATATATAATTATGTATACATATATAATTTTAAACACACAGAAAGTATACATACTACACACACACACACACACACACACACACACACACACACACACACAATTTCTACTTCTTTGTTTCCCAGTTTATCTCAACCTACTTCGAAATTGGCTTCCAAACCCATATCTCAACTAAAATCTTTGTTAATCACCAATTGTCTACTTGTGGACAAATCTGATGGATGTTTTACTGATATTCCCTTACTGGATTTTCAACAGTGATTCACAGATGACCATTTCTCCTTGAAACACCTTCCTCTCTCTGCTTCACGAGCAGCATGCTCTTATTTGCTTATTGCCACTTTATTTCTTCTGATTTTCCTTTGCTATATTCTTATCTTCATAACTATTCATGTTAAAGTTCCTCTGAGCTCAGTCCTGGGCTGCCTTTTCTTTTCTTACTCTACCTCTGCTTAGTGATCTCATTCATTTCTATGACTTTCAAACTCTGGTTTATATTATGGTGACTCACGGATTTATATTTCTCACTCAGACTTCTTTTCTGAGCTCTAAATTTATATCTCCAACTTGCCTATTTGAATGTTTCAGATGAATTTCCAAATTTGCATGCTGAAAACAAAACCCATTCATTCCATTCATACTCTATACAATGTAATTATTCCCAATGTTTCTATATTTCAAATAAATGGCACCATCACCACCCATTACGAAGGTCAGAAGTTTAATTCTTGACCTTTCTCTTTCCCTAGCCTTTCACATTTCATCTATCTATGCCAGCTATGTCTTCCAAAAATAAATGTGCAATCTATTCATGCATTTTTTTGTACTACCTGTAGAAATTTCTATGCCCCTATATCTGTTAAATGCAATCAGATCAGTCTTGTTTGATTCTCCAGCACAGTGCATGAAACTGAATATTCTGATTTTTAGAAAAGTCCAAGCCTTTACCTATTGCTTAGACAAGATGAGCTTCTTAATTCTTTTTCCTTTTTTTTACTTTTGCCTGTCCCCAAGTCTACTCTCCATACTTGAGCTGTATCTATATTTTAACAAATTTGTAGGAGATTGTGTTCATGATGTGCTTAAAACTCATTAACAAGTCCTCATTGCCCTTAGAATAATGTCTAAACGAGTTCTCACCATCATCAAGGCCTTCAGGGTTCTGTCCCCTTCTCCTGTTACACCCCTCTGTCCAGCACATTTTATTCTGCAGTCCCACTGGACTTCTGTCAGTTCCTAGAGTTCTCTACACACTTGGCAGCATAAGATACTCAAATGTGTTGCATTTATGGTTTATTGTACCTGGAATGCTGTTTCTCAGATCTTTCTTATGTGACAAATTGAAAACAATCTAAGTAAGCACCCAAAAGGGAAGGTTTGAATAAATTGTAGCCCATTCATACTATGACTTCACTTTATGAATAGTAACCAGTATTCAGCTGTTTTAAGGATATGGTGGAATCATACATATTTTTATGAAAAATGTCCAGTCATATTAAGTTTAAAAGCAAGTTGTTTGCAATTTCCTGACTCTGCAATTATTTCAAAATAGTTTAAAATATGTTGCAGAAAATATGTAAAATGTATAGTTTATATAAAGTATAAAAATATGTATTAAACATGTATAAAAACAAAAAGAATATGTCTTTATATGTGTTTTTAAAGGCACAATAATAGTAGGAAAGATTTCATACCAAACTGCTAACAGAAATTAGTGTCTGTGGGACTGTGTAATTGAAAGAAAACTTATATTTATTACATTGTATACATTTGTTATTTTTTTAACCACAATATTTTTACATTTATAAATACACACATAACTATGTAGTTTTACCAAGTACATCGATTTTTTTAACAAGACAAAGTAAATGCCCTTTATATCATTCACAGATTTTTTGACTGAAAATTCTGTCAAATTCTGGGAATTCCCTGAAGTCAGTGGCCTGACAGAAACAAGAAATATTTAATCACTTGATTTTTTTCCTTAAATTTTTCTCAATTTTGAGAGTCATAACCATGGGTCTTTAAATTCCTTTTCCTTTGGATATGTTCTATATGCCTTTCTCACTCTAAAGGGTCTGTTATTAACCCGTATTAACCCATGATTTTTATGTTATGGTATTTGAGGCTGAAGAAACAACTTTTAAGTTTGTGTTGTCTTCACCTATCAGCTATAAACTGCATAATTTAAAGACAGCTGAACAGGTTTATGTTTTTATAAAGCTCTTGAAAACAAAGTCTTAAATGCATCATGCTTGTAGAAATTTCTATGCCCCTATATCTGTTAAATGCAATCAGATCAGTCTTGTTTGTGTCTCCAGTACAGTGCATGAAACTGAATATTCTGATTTTTAGAAAATTTGCCAAGTCCAAGTATTTTATATGTAATTAAAATTATCAGTCAACTGCTGAAGTTATATTTTTGAAAGTCTAGTATTTTATCAAGATATTTTCAGTTTTGTGGCTGAAATAATTTATTACCAAATAAACCCAGGAAATATGTGTTTTCATAAAATTAATAAATATGTGTTAAATTCATTATAGTAAATAATGATTTCTCTTCATTTTCTTCTTTTGAGCATAGTTGTTAATTTCCCCACAAATTTCCACTTATTTTGTATTATTTCATATTTACCTGTATCAAATGGAATGGTCAGAGCATGGATAGTGAAATTGAAACCAAAATTTCATTCTATAGTTTTATTTGGTGAGGGGTGGGTTGGAGAAAGGGAGGAAGAAGGGGAGGGGCAGTGATGCTCCAATTGTTTCAGTTATTTATCTTAAAGCTATTTCAGCATATTTAACATTCTGTGGTCAAATGATCTACATTTTATCTGTACAAAATATCGGAACTTTTAAAACTTTGTAAGTACTAGAGAGATGTTTCACAATAGAATACCAAGTTTCTATGAAAGAAAAATTTAAAGTTTCATACATCACACATTAGGGAGGTGGAGACATAATTATAAGGTTGTCTTTGCTAATCTGTTGTTGTTGTTCTTGTTTTTTTTTTTTTGTCATGGGCTGGGCATTTTTTTCCTTAAACAGGACTAGAGAGAGGAGTATTTGTACTAGGTATTTTCTCATATGCAGTAAACATCCTGGTAACAGCATCAGTCTAAATAAGATAGATTATGGAGCAGTAATAAAGTATCATCAACTCTCAGTAACATTACATTTTATTTCTTACTTATACTTCATGTTCATTGCAGCCTAGCAGAGGGAACCTACATGTCATAGCACCTCAGGGATCCAGGGATTTAGAGCATCCACCATCTTGAACATTGTCAGATGACTAGGAATCTCTGGAGAGTCTGATTCTAAAAATTGCATGCACTAACATAGAAATAAAACATGCCATTCTGTTCACAACTCATTGGCCAGAACTAGTCACATGTGGGATGCTTTGCCTACTCCTAATCACACGGGGACAGGTAAATACAATCCCAAAATGAAATGCTGTGGTGAGGAGCCAGAAATGCACAGTGGAGTACATAATGATTTTCTTGGTTTTCATGACCAAGAATGCCAAGGAG
Source organism: Plecturocebus donacophilus (assembly GCA_004027715.1). Lineage (NCBI taxonomy): Eukaryota > Metazoa > Chordata > Mammalia > Primates > Pitheciidae > Plecturocebus > Plecturocebus donacophilus. Next base: position 91,142 of record PVKP010002427.1, read on the forward strand.
CAGAAAAATGTTGTATTTCTTTTTCGTATGTGTCTCTTTCCTTCTGTACCCTGAAATAAACAGTAGACACTGATAGCTGGTGGGAGAAGAGGCATGGGAGTAAAGGAATAACTGCAGCTTTCCTTAGGGTTTATTTAGTCATGCCAGCATTGAAGCACCCAGATAATACACCAGAATTAATGTGATACATGTACAGTTTTCTTCATTCTCTTATTATTGGTTACCAAGAGCTTCATGTCCCTTCATTGCCCTTTTCTCCATTTCTAGCCACAGCACAGCCTCTCAATTGTGCAGTGGTGTTAGATATTACAGAATGTTAAGGAAAATGACAGTGTTACAACACTCAAGGGAATGGTTTTACATTTACTTACTAAATATGACCTTTCCCAGCCTAGTCCAAGTGAAAAGTACCCAACAAACAGTGTTATAATAGTAAATGTTGAACAAATGGGTTTCCAAATAAACCCAGATTTGTAAGGCTGCTCATATTAATGGTGTAAGTACTCTCACCATGACCAATTTTATTCTGATGTGCTATCACTAAACACAGAATTGGGAAAAGGTGTGCACAATGGGCTTTCTTTTTTGCCAGCTAATAGGAGTCAGCTGCAGCATGACACTGAGAGAAATAACTTTCATCGTCTTTCTTAGTACATAGCTTAGTACATAGTTTCCAAAATTACACTCCATTTTTCATCTCTATCTGCACACCCACAAATACATGCATACACATAAGCACACACCTCACTAGGACAAAACCCAATTTTCAAACTAGCACGGACACTTTCAATAAGAAACAGAAACCTTATCTTAATTGTTCCATTATGTTTAAAGCTATCTCTTAAACAATTTACATTAGTATTTACATTATTATGGCAAGAACAGTTACTTTCTCATGATCACTCTCACCTTAACTTACCTCCTCCCTTTAGATCTCTTGGGAAAAAGACAAATATATGACTCTGAACCATACGTGTCTTTATGGCTGCTGCTTTTGCTATATAAATATGCGGCTAAAGCTTTGATAGCAGTTTTTGTAAATAGTTGTGTAAAGTATGTGTTGAAGAGATGGGGGATGGATGTGTTTATTATTTCCACTTGCATCATGTTGTCTGTCTCCTTTGAAGCCCATGGACCACAGGAATGATTCCCTCCCTCATATTCTGACCCGCCTTGGTAAACCACTACTCCAGCAGCTAGTCCAGACTCCTTGCTCTTTCCCAGAGAACCACAATCACTCAGATCCTTGTGCTTGGTTCATGGAATTATCCTACTTCTAACATACCCACTTTCACCTGCTTTTCCAACACTTAACAAAACAGAGCCTTATGTGCAGTGTTGTCATTGTTACAACACCTCACTTCTATTTATGATTATAGCTAACTCCCTTGGCAACTGCTTTACATCACACACCTTACATTTTGCTAAAACTTGCCTTATAGTTATCAATATGTTCTGTTTATTTTCTATACAATAACTTTATGAAAATCTTGCTTCTCCAAAAATGTATGCACTCTTGATATCAAGCACTGTAATTCTCTTCTATCTCATTGGCATTTAGCAAGGAATTAGGTTGATAGCCAATCCTTTAAAAAAAAAAAAAAACCTTTCAGAATTAAAAGTCCATACCAAAAGTATTACTTAAAAGTCCATATCAAAAGTATTACTAACTTTATATCTTATGTCTTAAAAAGGGATACACTTGAGGTCAGGGTTACAAATCATTAGAGTGGCAAAATACACTTGAGTACAAGTTAGAATTTAATAACTGTTAAGTATTGAGTAAATTATAGAAATAAAATTAAAAATGAATAACTTTAGAAATTTAGTTTATGGATTATTATCCAAAACATTTAATTCATAAGCTCTTTTTTACTTTCATGCTGAGGCAACTTGTTGCCTGACTGGATAGAGGTCCACTCTGAAACTGTCTTAGTATCAGTAACTTTTTTCTACTTACCTGCAATTATTTCTCTGCCTCTTTGAAAAGCAAAATATTTAATTATATGGGGAAGCAAGCTTAGCATTCTTTTTTTATTGTCTTATTTATTTTTTATAATTTAAAAGAATCTCAATAAAATACCCTTTTTAAAAAATATATTTTATTGCACTTCAGGTTCTGGGGTACATGGGCAGAGCATGCAGGATTGTTGCATAGGTACATACATGGCAATGTGGTTTGCTGCCTCCATCCCCCTGTTACCTTTATCTGGCATTTCTCTGCATGTTATCCCTCCCAACCTCCCTACCCGCTGCTGTCCCTCCTCCAATCCCCGCCAACAGACCCCAGTGTGTGATGGTCCCTTCCCTGTGTCCATGTGTTCTCATCGTTCAACACCCATCTATGAGTGAGAACATGCAGTGTTTGATTTTCTGTTCTTGTATCAGTTAAGCTTAGCATTCTTAATGGAGAATCTCAGGAAGTAAAAATGTGGGTTCTACTATTCTAGTGCAAGTTAAAATCATTTGACCTAAATTTTAATTGATCAAACATTTATTGGATGTCTTCAGGAAAGGGGGAATGGGAAATAAGGTTCAAAAGAGATGTCATACATGATTTTCATTTTTAGAAACTTTATCAAACATGCAAAATCATTTATAATGAGAACAAGTACACAGGAGCTAAAAAGTTATAAAAGTAAATGATATCTGGCACATAGAGGAAACTTATGTGAAGAGGCAGTTTTGAACCTAGTTTTGAAGGAGGTACAATGGATTTAAAAGAAGTATATAAAATTTGAAAATAAACACGGCAGAGGAAGAAACCAATATAAAACTATTTTTAGAGAGAAAAAATTGACTATAAGCTATTTATAAAATATTTAATGATGGTATTAAATACAGAGTGTTTGATATAATTTTTAAAATTCAGACATATCCACTGAATTTTAAATATGTTGAAGAGATGTGTATGGCTAGATTTGGAAATCCAGTACAGGTAAAATTTTCAACTTCTTATCTGAGAAGATTAAATCAATAACAGAATCACTATGAGATTTTTAAGAAAAAGATACTACATAAAAATAACAACTAAATATTACACTATTTATCTTATGTAGGATAATTTGATTAAAGATTGATTTAGGAAGCTCCATATAAGATTTGCCCATATATTAAACTTCTATTGGAGATATATGTATATATGTATATATATTTATATATGTGCGTGTATATATATATATATATATATGTCACTCTGATTGCCACAGTTTCTCAACACTTACATAATGCCAAGGAATAACAAAAAAATTTCTTTGTTGAACTGGTATCTACGTTTCTCTGTCTTCCAACCTTCACTTTCAGAGAATGCAGAGCTAAATTTAGTGTTTAATCATAGTAATTATTTAAGTCAGAATTTCTATTGTGACTATTTCTGCATTATATATATAACTATATATCTATATAATTATCTACATAACTATATCTATATAACTATATGTATAACTATATATATATAACTATGTATATAACTATATATATAAAATTATATATATATATAGTTTTTCTTACTGACATAAGAACTATCTCAAATACATAGATATTTACAATTTTATTTATAATCTTAAAGGAAGATAGCATTATAAAGGGTGAATTTCCACTCACCTCTCCCACAAATATATAATTTTTGTGAGACAATAGAGACGTTTTGTAAGTCACTCACTCTTTCAATGCCCTCATTAGCTGCATACCAGGCACCCAAATTGGTTTTAAAATGTTAATTATCAGGTTCATTTTGAATAATTACAAGATTTCAAGGCAAAGAGAATATTATATTATTTACCAATATCTCTTTAACTTGTACTATCTTAAACATAAAATTCATTTAATAGAAAGCAAAACATAAAGTTATTTGTTGGAATGATAATATCTCCCAGTTAATCTGATACAATAGTATCATTTTCAAAAATCTAAATAAATCTAAATAAAAATAAAAAAAAATCTAAATAAAATTTGACTTAACTTTTATTTTTTTTCCTTTAGGGGGAATTCCAACATCATTTGGCAGGCCTCTCCTCAGATTCTTGGGGAAATAAACTGAAAGCTTATGTAGTTCAAGAAAGTGAGCAGGTCTTCCCATCTTTCATTATTAGGCAAATTGTTCAGATTCTCTCACTTGATTCATACTTGCATTTCCATTTGATAACAGGTATCTCCCAGACAGCACTAGCTACCTCTGTGCTAAACTCAAGGGAGCCCTACAGCTCCAGACCCCAGAAATTAGTTTAGAGTCTCCATACAGTCATTTACTGTCGGCAGTTCTTTTCACTGATTCATAATTGGAGCATACCTCTATCTCTGTCATTCTAGAAAACCTACCCTTGACTTTCAGTGTCCTGGGATCCAGTCATACTCTCCCAAAACAAACAACCTGCGTTGTCTTCAACTCTTTTCTTCTAGGAAGCCAGATTAATATTTTGGTAGGTTTAACCTTTCATTGCAAAGTTTTCAGCATTGGTAGCATAGGAATGTGGGGAGAAGTACTATCCCACAAGCAACTAGAATGCATATTCCATTAGGCAGCTTTTATTTTCTTCATTTTTTTGTTCACTATTGTGTCTGCAGTATCAAGGACAGTGACTTCACATATCAGCTACTCAGTAGCTATCTGAGAGAAGGGAGGAATAGAAAGAAGGAGAAAACTCAAACACAAAAAGGCATGGTAGTATTCTAAAGCATTCATAGCAATGTACAAATTTAAAGTCTCAATAGATGATCTTATTACAATAAAATTTGGAATCAAAAAGATCTTTAAATGTAAGTAGTATAGTACTTCTTAAGCATAAGTGAAGTGCTCAAGCAGAGCACACTTGCAAATGAGTATTGTCAGTTTTGGGGGACACAATGACTGGAGGATACTACTAGCATTTAATGCCCCAGGAGCTAAGAATGCAACAAATATGTTGCAATGTGTAACAAAGTCATGTACAATGAGGACTTCTTGCACAAATCCAATAGCACTCCAGTTGAAAAGTGCTTACGTATTCCTAACCTATCTTTATACTTAAGTTCTCTATATTAAAGCACCGTAGAGTGGTCTTCTAGGTTGTCTACTCAGTCCTAAGAACTTCTGATAGAGGGCATGCTAAATCCAAGCTTGTTCCTTTCTTTGAGAGCTCTGATGATCAGAGTTGAAGTACAACTGCAGAGTGGAAAGCACAGAGTCAGATGCACATGAGTTTAATAAACCCCAGCATTTTTCTTTCCCACCTGTACTAACTACAAATCTTTGTCTACATAGCTTCCGAATTCTGCATTAATTCTTCTATATGACACCTCATCATCATACAAAGACAGCTTGTATTTTCCTATGTAAAATGTATTTATTGCCAATTAAGCAATCATTATTTTATTTTTCATAATTGTATTTGGCTTTCATCATTCTACTTTGCCCCTTCTTAAGACTTAATAATTTATGTAAATGTGGCTTAAGGCATAGTGCCCTGAATTAAACCAAATATTCCAGATGAATCTGAAATTATGTAGAAAAGACTAAAATCCTCACTTGGATCATTCTAGTTATTTGACTGCCTTTAATGTTTCTTTTAGTTATTTTATCAATTTTTATTTTCCTCCCACCTTATTCTTTATTCATGATGTGCCTAGTACAGACAAAGATCCTTGAGTTGCTCTTTTTCCCATATGTCCTACTACTAAGCCACACTTCTACAGTCTTATGTTTATAGAGTTCAATTTTTGGATCTAATTTCCTTTTTAATAGATTTTTATTTGGCAAATAAAAATGTATGTATTCGTTGTTTTGAAATACATATACATTGTGGACTGGCCTCAATTTTAGTCTTTTTATTTTCATGTTATTGAAATCCTTTAATTATTTTACTCTGTGAAAAAAAAATTATTCAACTAATTTTCTAACCATCTCAGCATTATCTTATCCATAAATGTGTTATATATATATACACACAATATACATATCATAAGTTTCTTCAATGAAAACCCAGATAATTTTTATTACCATAATGGCCTGACAAGCCATAGGACACTATTTCAAATGACTTACAATTATGATCTCACTTAGGAACTTATCTAATGATTTTTTTTCCCTTCAGGTAGCCTCTATCACTCAATCTTAGCTGAAAAGACATTACCTATTTTATCAAGTATCCAGCTGAGCTCCAAATATACCTTCCCCCACTACATTGTTCTAGGTCTAACAATTTTTATTTTAAAACAGAAGAGAGGGAAGTTTGACATGAATTTGACCCTTGCTATATCCTGGTTACTGATTCTTCTCCCCTTGCTGTTCACAAACCATGTTTTTATTAGTGTCAAAGAATCTTGCCTATGATCAAAGTCCAGTTCACTAGGCTATAGGTGGGGAAAAAAAAATCTTTCACCATTTTTTAAAAATTAAAGGATAATTGTCTATCTCCAATCTTTCTTTAAGCTTCTCTCATCCTATATTTTCCATTATTATAAAGAGTCATTCAGTAATCTTGGCTGGAATTCAGTTGGTTTTCTAAAAATGTAAATAGTCTGGACCTAGGAAAACAATTCCATTTCAAGACGTTTACTGCTCTCTGAGGATTTATTCTCTGGTTTTGGACTTAATTCCCTAGTACTAATATAGTTCTGACTTTTATAAACTGAAGAGATCTCTTTCTAACTGAAAATGCAGCAGCTAAACCGAAAACAAGCCGTCTTGCTTTCTCTGGGTCACCTAGTATAAAATAGTGGCTAAAAGTGCAGGCTTTGAAATCATGACACTAGATTTCCATCAAACTATGCCATACACCACCATTTGCTAGTAGTGTAATCTTGGGCAGTTGAGTTACCTTCGCTGAATTACAGTTTTCTCATCTGCAAAGTACAGAAAATTATCCTACCACATATAGTTATGGTTAGGTATTCACTATTAACATCGACATCAAGTTCGTAACACAGTGGCTATCTCTTAGACGTCATTGCTCTTTTCTTCAATGTTAAGTGAAGCATCTATTTATTTTTTCTAATTCTTGATTATCTCCTTGCTTTGATCATACAATTATTAAAATTTTGAATACATTTGACTATATTTTAATCAAAAAAAGATGACATTTTATATACAAATGTCAGCTCACAAGGACATAATTAGGAATATTTGATGGGAATTGCAAAAAAATAGAAAAAGGCAGCTGAATTGACATCTTGTGGAAACAAAGATGAACTTTGCCTACTTTTCAATTTTGGCCACATGTTCTTGCTCCTTCATTTGTGGAAGAACAAGATGCATTGTGCGTTGATGATTTGAGTAACAGAAAAACTGTAAATGGTTATAAATTTTGTGGAGGAAAATAATGACTTAAGGAGCCAATATATTTTTGAATCTTGGCACAGGACTTTATTGTGATGACTAAAATAAACGGAATATTTCCAACTGGAGAGTAATACATGAAAATGTTTCTTATTCTGCCCTGACCAATATCTTTTCTCTGCTTATTTCAAAAAGAAAAGTAAAATTTTCTGAAAAAAATTTTGAATAAAATATTTAGGTTCTGTAGAAGTAGAAAAGTAGGACAACAGACCAAGATGCAGAAACAGGATTCCTTGAAAACCGTTGAATTCCGAAAGATCTATTAATGACATCTATATCTACCTACCTACCTATTTCAATCTAATTATTTTAGTAAATATATATCACACACACACACGTGCACACACACACACACACACACACACACACACACACACATTTAAGTCCCCAGATAATTTTTATTAGTATGCCCCCAACCCCAGGATTCTGTGACTATGACAAAAAAAATAATAATGTAAAATCACTATTAGGATAAATGAGCTATAGATTCTGATTATTTTTATTTATGAAACAGTAGGCATAATTGTGGTTTTTCAGTTGGTATCTTTTGAACCACTGAAGCTTAATGGGAGAATAAATAATCTACTTGAATCAAGAAAATGGCCCCTGAATGTTAATACTGTGCTTTTTGTCTTGGCTTTTGTGTGATGAGCCATTTGTAATTTTAAAAAGCTACCTGGGAGGACAAATGTAATAATGTCTTGAACCCCTAGGCAGAAAAGCACTGTATAATTACATCTTTAAAATATTATTACCATAGTTTTGTTCTAAAATTTTTGTTACTTACAGGGAACTGTTTTAATAGGTGAATCCCTCTGGTTACACTGTTTCTTCCCCTTCTGTCCAGAAATGTTTTAAATGAGCTGAAAATGGTCTCTCAGGAAAGCAGAGTGTTTCCCTTTGGGAAGCATCTGGATTAGGAGCACTTGACCTTTTTGAGTTGGATATGCAGAAATTGCCAATAAAGATTTTACAGGAAATGAAAGTGAGCTGACTGAAAATTATGTGTCTTAAAGCTTTAGATACTTTTGTTTGCTTGATTTGCTCCAATTAACATGGTTAAACTCTGGGATCTATAAGGAAGACAATTCCGTTCTGAAACTGATATATTTAGGAATAGGAGTTAGATGATCGTTGTGTTTTGTAGGAGATAGTTTGCTTCTTTCTGAAATGACTTATTCATCATTTCAATACATATTAACTGAATATACTTTGTGCTAATTACTGACAACACAATGGCAAACAAAACCTGAAGGTTATGGTCTAGTAGCAAGACAGATTCTAATCAGATGTAGTATTCCAATTATTTCAACTATGAGAAAGGAGAAGTACAGCATTATGAGAGCATACAGCAGGTGTCCTGATCTCATAGGAGAGGTAGCGGTGGTTAGGGAAGATTTTCCTAAAGACTATACATCTGAGTAAGTCAATATTATCTTATTATCTCATCATTTTTAACATAAGGCATTTTGTATCTAATCACATTTTTCTTTGTTCCTCAAATACCTCCTGAGATAGGTTAAATAACAAATGATTAATTACAAGACAAGAACAAGAGAAATTATGCTACATTGGAATTTTTCAGCCCCCTTTCTAGCCTGCTGAGGCATTAAGTATGTTTTGGTTTGGCATTACAAAGGATTAATATAATTGGCTCAATGGTGAGCAATTAAATTTTCCTTCTTAAGAATGTTATTGGAATTAGTTAGACTGAGTCCTGCCGTATTCTCTTTGTTCTCATGTTGTGAATACTAGAAACACCAGCTATGATATTATTTTCATCTACAGGCTAAAGATAAGAGAGACAGTAAAACAGTGTTTTATAAACAATTCTATGGAATTTTTCCCACATAAAAATAAAACAGAAGTGGTCTCAGTATTCTTATTAGCAGTTTCAGAACGTAGCCAAAAGCTGTATTTATAAAGACACAGGTCCTTCAATGCCTACAAATCCCTCTGGAGTAGACTGTGTTTCACTTGTTCTTGTGCAAAAAATTTCTATTGCCATTGGACTGGATTATGTCTGTTCTGCAAATAGTGATGTTCATTTCCGTTTCTGTCATTCAGATATCTTTCATGAGTTTTCCATTTTTAAAACACAAGGCACATGAAAGATGCTATATAAAATCAAATTCATTTTTATAATCTCTGATGGCATCTTCATCCTGTAACTGCTATTCTGGGATTTTGTAGCCATAACACAAAGAACAGCAATCAACAGCAGAGTGCAAGATGAAATTAGAATTGCTGTGCCTGATCACCCAATCAGACACTGTAGCTTCAGTTGAACACATGCTTTCCCTATAACTGTCCATTTGCAGAAATTACGAATAACCTTTTAATGCCCATCTATAATCAGTGTAACTTAATTTTGTTTTTTTTTTTCACTCCAGAGTTCAATCAGAATCCCAAAAAAGGTAGCATTTTTGAGTTGAAATGAGATCATTTTGTACCAATTTAGGAATGTTAAAATCCTTAATGTTTCTGTGAAGGAAAATTTCAAAAATGGTAAACCAATTCTGTTGAGACTGTTTCACATTCACATTAGATTTATAAAGAAAGTCTGTATTTACAACTAAAAATGATAATAAATATAACTAGTCATGATTAATATTTTTTATCAAAGGTCCTTAAACTCTGACAACTTCTTATTACTTATGGCAAAGACAAGACTTAAGGTCTAAAGCTACCCAAATTTTTAACTTGTCTGTATATTCTATGTACTTTTCCCAATCCAGAAACCAAGATTAAGTGATTTGCACTGTGTCACAAAGCAATGTAGCAGCATGTCAAAGACTGTAATTCAGCACTCCTCATTAGTACAGTTTGATCAGCATAATCAGCTCTACTACCTCCCTGAATTAGATAAGGTTATCTCTTTCTGTAAAAATGCTGTACTCACAGACCACTTCTATTCCCTTTCCAAGGTCAAAAATAATCCAATTAGAATAGGTTAGGAATATTAAGATGATCCTTTTGATCTCCATTTGTAGTGTTATATAGTGTAATTCTTTCTCCAACTCATCTATTACTTTATTCAATGAATATTTATTAAGATATATAACAGGCCAGGTGCAGTGGCTCAGATCTGTAATCCCAGCACTTGGGGAGGCTGAGGCAGGTGGATCATGAGGTCAACATGTGAACATAGGGAGGGGAGCATCACACACTGGGGTCTGTTGTGGGAGGCTAGGGGAGGGACGGGGTGGGTGGGGAGGTTGGGGAGGGATCACATAGGGAGAAATGCCAGATATAGGTGATGGGGGGGATGGAGGCAGCAAACCACATTGCCATGTATGTACCTATGCAACAATCCTGCACGATCTGCACGTGTACCCCAGATCCTAAAGTACAATTAAAAAATGAAATAAAATAAAGACCATCCTGGCCTACCTGGTGAAACTGCCTTCTCTGTCAGAAATACAAAAGTTAGCTAGGCATGGTGGCACGCATCTGTAGTCCCAGCTACTCGGGAGACCGAGGCAGGAGAATCACTTGAACCCGGGAGGCAGAGGTTGCAGTGAGCTGAGGTCGCCCCACTGCCCTCCAGCCTGGTGACAGAGTGACGTTCCATGACAATTTTATTCACGTCTGTGTTTCTCAGCCCTAGTACAATGCCTGCCACATGATAATAAGCAATAAATAATCGTGAATGGAATAAAATGAGTTAAACTGATTTGAACTCTAACATCTTCCTCTGAGGTAAATAAACTTACAGGATAAACAGTAACTTGCTAGTATGTCAGTTGTGGCAGTATGTCAACGGATGCCAGTACAGAAGACTTAGAAAGCAGTACTCCCTATGTTATGCTTCCTCTATGAATATTACCAAAACACCTCTACGGGACCTTCTATCCTCAGACTGCGAGTGCCTCCTGTGGCCAGCTTCTCTTCTCCCAACAGATCTTTGGAAAGAATTGCATCATGTCTAGCTGACTTCGTTTTGCGATAACCTGAAAGCTGAAAGACTGTTGTTACTACAGTTGGGGAAAGTTACAGATCTTTGGGGATCCCGTCATAAAGGTCAGAATCTGCACCTGAGGTCGGGAGTTGGAGACCAGCCTGGCCAACGTGGCGAAACTCCGTCCCCGCTGGAAATTTGGAGGTGACCTGGGCGCGGTGGCGGGCGCAGGTAGCCCCAGCTGCCCGAGCGGCGGAGGCGGGAGAGTCGCTCAGAGCGGTCGGAGAGCCGGGGTGGCGCCTCTGCACCCCAGCTGGAGGCAGCGGGAGGCTCCGTCTCATGAAGACAGAAACATGAAATAAAGACCAGAACCTTTAAGGACTGGCGAACTAAATCCGATGTTCTACTTGATTTTTGCCACAGATCTGGGCTCTGTTCAGATTATAGGAAGGCCTTCAAGTCATAAAACTCCAAATATCTTAACAGATTGTGAATCGGCCTTGTCTCTTGTTCCCGTTGTGACATTTTAGGGCTCTTGAGTTCTGGAGTTTCATTGTTCTTCTATGACTAAGCCCCTGTTTTCTTCCCTGCATCCCTGTCAATGGAGTTGCAGTCTTTACTCGTGTGCCCAGTTCCCTGATTTCATTCCCATTAACTGCCTCAGCTTTTTTACTTTCAGGGTCTTTCCCACACTCTGAAAAATTCGGGTGTCCTTATTGAAGTCTCGTCTTTCACTGACACTAGCTCTTCTGCTTGGATCTAGAACTCACAACCCTTTGCTCTGCTCATTTAACGCTTTTCTGCCATTATCGGCTGCTCATCTCCAATACGGAGAATACCCCCCCACCCCCACCACACACACCTCGACTACACAACTTCCTTTCTTTATGACTTGCCATCTTGATACCCTCCGAATACCTGTTCCTTCAGACAAGTTCCTTCAGCTGTCTGCTTACTGGATCCCAGCCATTCTCCGAAAGAGTTTAGTCCTGCCACTGACCATACTGAATTAGCATAGCATGGCCCTGAAAAAGACAGCAGGGATGGGCGCTGCCCTGGGGAGCTTCTAGACACACAGCTCTTACCAGAGTTGTCTTACACACAACCTGTAGGCAAGTGTATGAACACTGAAGTGTAAAACTTTTCATAAGAACCACTCACGTGTTCTTTTTCTTTGGATGAATAATGAGAAAGCATAGTCTCTTGGAATTTAAAAATGCTGGATTCAGAGTCAAGCAGTGTGCTTCCTCAATCTCTGAGAAAGAATTCATCTAAGATTTCTTTGAGAAAAATATTTGGTATTAGCTGGTTTTACTTATGTTTCCATGCAGTCTGCCAAATAATGTGTTTCTCTTTTGTATTTGTGCCTGGTGAGTATTCATAGTTGCTTAATGTATATCTTTACATGGTTGCTATTTGGCCAAGTGTTTTATTTTTTTTCTCACAAAATCCTTAATTATTATTTTTGCTTATCTCTAAAATTCTGTCTTATTTATTCTTTATTTTTCTTGGAACGAATATAGTTTCCTGAAATGAGTTTATCAGAATCATAGGGATTAGGGGGAAATTCTCTCTTAACCAATTTATTTCAACTGTTATTCACCCACTTGCTTACTGGAGATCATATATGTTTTATTTGTCTTGAAATCCATAAACAGAACATATTAAAGTAGTGAATCATATCCCCTACTGACATTAATGTCCTTCTCTGCAAGCTTGTGAAGCCATTTTGAACATATGCATAAATTCAGGTGTTGTGATATAATAGCTTAGGGAATTAGGCAGCCTTTTTCATTCTGTTCTGTAAATAACAAGAAAAAGATAAAATGATTTTATCATTAAAGAAACACTCTCTTGTCCAAATCTCTTAAAAGAACAGTCAATTTTCCTAAGTTATAAAATGTTCAATTGATTTCTTTTATAGAACATTTGTTTCTAATTGAAATTTAGCATTTGAATATCAATCTACTTTTTGAAATATGCAACAAGTACATTGAGGCCTAGAATATATTCTGATTTAGTAAAGTCTGTGAACACCAAGCAGAGTGGATTTTCTCAGGGATTTGACTTTTTCATTGAAATCTAATAAGGTTAAATATTATAAGAAATGAATTAGGTTATAAAAACACACTATTTTGAATCTAAAGACTATCTGTGTATTTTTTTTCAGTTGAGATTAAAGTGAGAATGATTGTGTATGCCAAGCATAGATTTTGTATGTTTGAATGAGAACGAAGGAATAAAATAGAACTATTTGTATAGTATTTAATAAAATCGAATATGTTCAATTATAGAACCATCATTTAATTTGTAATTATTGGGTTAAAATTACTTTTATTAAATAAAATAATGGTTGACATTATATGGTAGTTTTTAAAGAAAATATCCTTATGTCAGATGTGTGAAATTCCAAAGTTTAGGAGCTACTATTTTAGAGAACTATAGAAAAAGTGCGAAGACCATCACAGACTCATATAAAAGTGTTAGCAGCTAAGCTTACAGTTATTTACAGTGTTCTTATTTCTCACAAGGAAAACTTCAGCAAAATAAAGGTATTCTCAGGAAAACATTTAAAGGAAAAACATCCTTACAGACTACATTTGCATTTGAATGGTTTTATTCCCTTTATAATCTCAAAAAGTATTACATTAAATATTAATGCAACATTTTGCTCTTGTTATTGTTCACTTTCACTTCTGCTAAACATTAACTTTTCAGCCTATACAAGAAGATGGAGATGAGAAATGGTGTTTAGTGATACAAAGTAGCTAATCTCAAGTTGTCATTTTAGTTCCAAAGCGGTTTATTGTGTAATGCTGGCAATTCAAAATGCTGCCACTGTTCACATGAAGTTATCACCAATATGCTTCTTTGCTTACCGTAGCCTGCTGCTTTTCTATTCTTTCTTTCAAAAATGCAATTGCTTGAATAGATAGTAATTGTAATGCAAAATGGAAAACATCAGTATAGAAGTATGTTTCATTTCTTTTTCTGGTACTGACAAAGTATAATAGAAATAAGCTTTCTAACCAAGATTAGCCTTCCCTATAGAACAGGACATTAGTTATGTGAGGCTTTTTAATAAAAAAAAAAAAAAAAAAAGGAAGCACAAAAGCTTTACAGAATAATAACAAATATTATTATAACAACTAGGAGTTTTAGAAACAAAACTGTCACTATTAACCACTTTTCCATAAAATATTTCATTTGTCCCTATTGGCTAAAAAATTAATGCATTTCACCAACCTTTGACAGCTGAGTAATTCTATTGAGGTTTTTATAATGGAAAAAAAAAACCTATCAAATCACTTGGTTCCCATTTCTACCCTTCACTAACAGTGTTTCTGTATCTGTTGTATATAATAGAATCAACATGTAGATGCAAGGTGATAACGTTAACACTGCCAATTTTCCAGCCCAGAATACAGTGGGCTTTCAACTAATTAATGTAAACTGGACATTAATCAATTTATTTTTCACCTAAATCCTCTATTTGGGGGCACACTTTTTTTTCCAGGAACGAGGTTGTGCAGAATCTGCCATTCTCCTATTCATTAGCAAATGCCTACTGACTGAGCACCTCCTATGAGCCAGCTAGTGGTTTCATTACTGCTAAGACAAAAACACATTTTAAGAAACAACTCTGAAATCTAAGGAATCTTCATTCCAGTGAATAAGAGTTCTACAAGTATAGGTAATTTTTGTATGATAAGATACATAATTGGAATTATTCACTGAGTACTATGTGAACACAAAGGAGAGAGTTTCAATTCATATTGAGAATTAGCTGGGCATGGTGGTGTGCGCCTGTAGTCCCAGCTACTCAGGAGGCTGAGGCAGGAGAATTGCTTGAACCCAGGAAGCAGAGGTTGCAGTGATCCAATATCGCGCCACTGCACTCAGCCTGGCGCCTGGTGATGGAGTGAGACTCTTAAAAAAAAAAAAAAAAAAAGAATTAGGAAAAGCTCACTTGAGAGCATAGCACCTATGTTTAATCCCCAAAAGAAGAATATAATTTATCCGTGCAAATAAAGGTAGGAAGACAATTTCCTATGCCTCAGGTGTAAGATACAGTCTGAAAGGAGAACAGTAAATAAAATGGGCCAATCCTGATCAGTGCGGTACTATATGTCTGTATTATTTTTGGCCAGAAATCTGTGTAGGTTTCCTAATACTTCAATTAGGAAAGTATTTCCCTTCCTCAGTATGGATTTAGACTTTACTGTTTCTATGAATATATGACTATATCATGGATCCAATAATTGTAACTCAAAAAGTCCAGGAATAATGAACAAAAACTTTTTCACCTCAAACTTGGCAAGGAAACTTCGGACAAGATGGAACTTGGAGTGCTCAAGCCTGATCTGGAATGCAAGTCTAAAGACCCCTGCCTCTTTTCACACTTTCTTCTATGCACATAAACACACAACTGTATGTGTCATTTTAAACTGAACAACTTGATCCTTAGAAAACATACTGTTATATGTTATTGAAGCTGAAGGATTGGACTGGTGCAAAAGGTATGTTGTGAGTTTTGTGATGCTCCCTCCAGATCCCTAATTGATGAAAGTCTTTCTCCAGCTGCTGGGAATATTGTCATCAGAGAGCTGCTTCAGGGATCGCCTCAAGTTCACAAAGACTGCTTGCTCATGGGAAAGGGATATAACCATGACATCATACGTATATTCCCACACCAGTCATTGGAGGCACAATTCCAATGTTATAAAGGACTTTATCTTGGTCAAACTTGTCTCTTCACTGTAGAATTAGGCAAGACTACATACATGACCCCTAAAGTTTACAAACATTTTGCTATAATTTCTACATAAAGTGGTAATCTGTATTAATATCAAATATAATATGAAAGTACATCTTCTTATTCCCCTTGTCACATCACATTCATAAAGATATCCATACACACTCACACATACTATATATTAGCCTGAAAAAATAATTTGTTAATGTAATTTACTAAAATATATATTTTTAATTTTAATTTTTATTTTTTGAGACAGAGTCTCGCTATCACCCAGGCTGGAGTGCAGTGGTGCAGTCTCAGCTCAGTGTAATCTCCCCCTCTTGAGTTCAAGCAATTCTCATATCTCAGCCTCCCAAGTAGCTAGAATTACAGGTGTGCACTGCCATGCCCAGCTAATTTTTGTATTTTTTGTAGAGACAGTGTTTTGCCATGTTGGCCAGGATGGTCTTTGAACTCCTGGACTCAAGTGATTTACCCACGCCAGCCTCCTAAAGTGCTGGGATTACAGGCATGAACCACCATGCCCAGGCTTATTATGCCATATATTAAAATATATATATATATGTAATATTTATATAATATATATTATATATATTATATATCTATACTGAGTTTATCAAAATATATTTTATTTTTAAATGCTTTTTTAATTAAAAACAATATGTGATATTGTTTTAGAAACAAAACAAGTAAAATATAAAAAGGAAGTAGAGATAATTGCTCCTATCATATAATCATTTTTATATTAACAATCATCTATAGTATAAAATTAACATAATAAATACTATTCATTTTATATAATGTGTTCTGAATCAGCCTATAAGCTATGTGAATGACATTTAATCATTAGTGCTTTATATGTAATATATATGTGATATATGATGTGAATCATATGTATAATCATTTATATCCTAAAACAAAACAGGTCTTAGATATAGAATTACACAGATACATGTATGTAAATATAGGTGTATGTATAAACATATGTATATAGCATACATATATAAATATAAGTATGTATATACCAGTCTTAATTTGTGACTATAAAATTATAAAAGAAAATGTCACTCTAGCAGAGATTTTGAGAATCTTGATAATAGTGTTGGATTAGAATATTTTCAAGTGTTCAGAATTTGAGAATGATGATATTCCATGTGCATTTAGGTCTTATCTACAAGCTTCTAGCTAGTCATTCTTTTTTCTACAATTTTTGAAGTATGTCATAGAACTTAACTGTCCCATTTTTAGTGCTTTATAAACCACTTCCACATTTTTCTATGTCAATGTCCTTAACTTTGCTATTATTAGTAGTATGGCTTGGATTATATTATTTGGAACTCTCTTAAATATAACAGTTTTTAAAGTTTGTGTCTTCTACATGTAACAGATTAGATAATGATCTTACTGAAAAAAAATGGGAACCCAATTCTTATGCATATGTTTGGCATATGCATAAGAACAGGAACAAATCTCATTAGAACTCTAGTTTTTATTCCTGCAAATGAGAACTTTGCCTCTGTAGCCAAAAGTAGACTAGTCTAGTAATGTTTTTTATTTGCCACTTTTCTTCACTCATTGCTCTTGTTTATGACAGAAGATTAACATTTTTAGGAAGAAAGCAAAATCTTCTATATCATGGTTAAGTTACATAAAATCTGGTATACTCTGAGAGAAGGAGAATTTATGATTGTTCATTTGATCATTCAACAAATGATTGTTGAACATCTGCTAAGTGCCAGTCTCTGCTCTCATGTTAAAAATATAGCAATGGAATTATTAAAAACAAAACTAAACAAAAACAAAAACAAAAAATCTGAACTCTATTATTTTCATTTTATTTCAAGTCTAAACCCAGTGGTAAAATTCAGTTCACACATTCACTTAAATGGCTTTATTGCACCTTTTTCTCATTCAGAAAGAAAATCTGCTGATCTCTACATTTATTGATATGTTTATTTCACTCTAACAGTAAAACCATTGAAAACATTGTTATTGTTATTTTTCTTTTTCAACTTTTTAGAATCAGGCAATACATGAGCAGGTTTATTACAAAGGTATATTGAATGATGCTGAGGTTTGGAGTATGACTGAACTCATCATCATTTTAGGGAACATAGAACCCAATAGCTGATTTTTCAGCCCTTTGCCCTTTCATTTATTCACCTCTAGTAGTCCTCAATGTCTATTGTTCCTATCTTTGTGTCCATGTGTACCTAATGTTTAGCTTCTACTTAGCGATAACATTTGATGTATGATTTCCTCTTTCTGCATTCTTTCATTTAAGAAAATATCCTCCAGGACATAATTTCAATTTTTTTTTTAGCTGTGTAGTATTTCATGATGTTTATATACCATATTTTCTTTATTTAGTCCACTGTTGTATTAGTTTGTTTTCATGTTGCTATAAAGAACTGCCAAGACTGGGTAACATATAAAGAGATATAATTGACTCACAGTTCCACATGGCTGGGGAGACCTTAGGAAACTTACAATCATAGCAGAAGGGGAAGGAAACACATCCTTCTTCACATGATGGAAGGAAGGAGAAGTGCCAAGCAAAAGGGGAAAAAGCCCCTTATAAAACCATCAGATCTCATAAGCACTCACTATCATGAGAGCAGCATAAGGGTAACCACCCCCATGACTAAATTACCTCCCACTGGATCCCACCCATGACACTTGGGGATCATGGAAGCTAAAATTCAAGATAAGGTTGATGGACACCTGGTTTTAGTCTAAGTTTTTTCTATTATGGATAGTGCTAGAAAAAAACCCAGGGCATACCCTTCTCAATATTGGCCTTGACAAAGAATTTATGGCTAGGTCCTCAAAAGCAATTGTAACAGAAACAAAAAATTGTTAAGTGAGGCCTAATTAAAGAGCTCTGCACAGCAAGAGAAACTATCAAGGAAATAAATAGACAATCTGTTGAATGGGAGAAAATATTTGCATACTGTGCATCCAACAAATGCCGAATATCCAGAATCTATAAGAAACTTAAACAAATGAACATGCAAAAAACAACCTTATTGAAAAGTAGGCAAGCACATGAACGACACTTCCAAAATAAGATAATACACATAGCCAAGGAATATATGAAAATACTCATCATTGCTAATCATTAGATAAATGCAAATTAAAACCACAATGAGATATCATCTCACACCAGTCAGGGTGGCTTTTGTTAAAAAGTCAAAAAATGGCATATGTTTGTGAGGCTACAGGGAAAAGGGAATAGATAAGACATTATTGGAGGGAATATATATTAGTTTAGCCACTATGGAGAATAATTTGGAGAATTCTCAGAGAACTCAGAGTTGAACTACAACCCAAGAATCCCATTATTGGGTATATGACCAAAGGAAAATAAGTCATTCTACCAAAAGGATACATGCATGTGCACGTTCAAGACATTATTTTTTAAAATGATACAGAATTGTCACAACCCTTTTAATTTTTGAAGCCAACAGTATATATGTATAGGTTTTTAGGCAATGTTTGGGAAAGGCACCTCTTTTCCATATTGTTGTCATTACTGGAACTCCCCTAAACTTTATGCTTCTCAATCATAAACAACTTTTGCTACAAAAACTAATTAATTTCCTACTAACTCTCCTTTTCTGCCTAATCTAATGTATTCCTATTGAACAACAAAAAAAAAACTGATCTTGTGAAGGTGTCATATGAAACATGATCATCTTTCACATAAAATAATTTGACAGCTACTGGAATAAGAGAAGTAAGTGGTGTTTGACCAAAACCTATAAAATATTTATAGAAATAAAGGACAATGTTTAATACTTTTAAAACTCTCTATTCTAGTTGGATTTAGGTTTGGTGACACATGCCAGTCTACATGATTGAATAAATATAGTAATCAAAAGGCAAAAATATTACCCTTAAACTGCTATTTCATATTTTAATAAGTAAAGTCAGTGTTTTAAAAGAAGTGAATATCAAATAGTATGTTTGTGGATATCATGTTGTTGAACAATCCTTTGAAAAGCATGCTATGAAGTAAGCTAAACTTGGTCCAATTAATTTTTTATATTATTACATAATTTACCATTTGTGTACTTGCCGAACTATTTATTTTAAAATACTAATATGCTCAAATAGAATAATACTCTAGAAGGTGGTCGTGGATACTTTTTAAATGATATAGTGTATGTTTAAAGAGTTTTCCTTTGGCAGCAATTTGTCAAAAATGACACCATCAGTCTCTTTTCTTTATGAAAAATTAAAATGACTTGTTGAATTTGAAGCCCTAATTAAAGACTTAGCTGGCAAGCCTATTAAATTATATGGTATAAAAGTGCATGATGCTCAAATGGATCTAACTTAGAGTACTTTTGGACAATGCCACATTTATCTACCATACACTATTCTTCAAATAATCGACCTTGCTCTCCACTTTACTTTAAATGAAAAGGGAAGCTGCACCAGACAGGTCCATAACCTCTGAAGAACTAAATATGCTGACATAGGCAATCCACATATTTGCATTGTACGTGCTAAACTAACAGACAATAGTATTTACAAGGCTTCACTAAATGCTTAAATCTATTTTGTGGACAAAAGGATTTTTAAGTTAATTCATTTTGTGGAGAGAATAATTTAACCAAGTTAGCATTTTGTTGACAGAATTATGATGAAATTCATTTTGTCTACATAATTGATTGGACAGCCAGCAGAACGCATTTCTCCCTAGAATGAAGAATGTGCAGAGGTTGTCAAACGGCATTTCCTCCTTGCTCTCAAATTATTCTGCCAACAAAATAAATGCAAAATCCTTTCGCTTACAACATCAATATGGGTGTTAATTATTGGTGAATAGAATTCAAAGTCAGAATCTTTTCTGTTAAATATTGATAGAAAGATATTCATACCACTCACTAATGAGATATTAATCTCACAAAAGATTGTTCTGGAAGAAGCGTATATTTAATCTGTGTAACAAGGTAGTTGTGTTATTTGTTTTATTCACATTCAATACTACAACCATGAAATAAACACTTTGGCTAAAATTTCAAATTGAATGCTTAAGGTAAGAAACACTAGGAAACTGTTGAGAGGGAGAGACTACAAAGAAGGTTATGAATAGTACATGATAGGAAATATTGAAAGCCACACAGCACATTATCAAAACTAAGTGTAAATTTACATGGTTCTCCAGATGCATTTTTAATTGAATTAGATTATTGTATTATCCACTTAAGCCTAAAGGCTTGCAGAGTGAAGATGAGTGGTGCAGCAGAGCACTAATAATGGAGGTATGCCATGATTTCCTGCTTCTCATTTGCATATCACCTATTGCCCAAAATGTCTGGGAATACTGAAAATGGACTCCTACAATAAGGATAGATAAGGCCGTTCATAGAACACATAGTTACTGGAGATGTTCTTTCAGACAGCTTCCCCATTGAGGAAACTTTGAACTTTTCCATTTTGGATGTTGGAACAGAAAAAACAGAATGTATTTTATGGGAGGAAAACAATTTTAGGTCTAACTACATAGAAGGTGAACTAATGTGCCCATCATATGTTAAGAATCTGTAATGATTTAGATTGTAGAGGTGTATTTTCTTCACAAATAAAGATTACAGAAGCATTTCATGTCAACTGTGTGAATTAGCTTCAGAAAAAATGTTCAGTCAGTAAAATGTAATTTCAATAGATGCCTTTTTCACCATAGTCCACTTTAAGGTATCTAGATAATTTGTATCATTAAGTTAATAAGGCCAGGTGTAATTCTTCTGAGACATAGGATCAGTCTTTCTTTGTCTAATACTTTGTAGTTTATTTGCAAACTTCTACTAGCTACAATTTTGTTTTAAAATTACAGACCAATACCAATACTCAGGATTTAATGAAACAAATATGGACAGAATTAGGTAGTTGTGTTGAATGTTGCTTTGGAATAAACAAGCAAATGTTTCAGTCAAAACCAGTTGAAACTGAGTCATTCAGGATAACAGTAAATATTTGAATACAAAACTAGAATATATTTAGGAAAAAATATATTTTAGCAGGAAGGTTGGAAAAATTGTATAAGTGCAAATGAGGAAACCATTGGTTGGTATAAAATTGAGTCATAAATCCTAGATTTGTAAAATAAACTATTTTTTTAAAATCTCTAAATTCCTACCTGGCATTGTACTGGAAAATGTTTTGCCAGATATGTTCTGTGTGCATTTAGAAATCACTTATTGCTCATCTGAAACCAGTTGGATTTGGATGAAGGACACGAAAGAATACATAATACAATTTACCTATCTTTCAATTGATTTGGGAATATAATCCTCATATGATGTACGACCTAACATGATAGGATCTAGGAATATAATTATTAATAAATAGAATTCAAAGCAAAATGTATAGGCTAAACATTTTGCATTAAGTAATTTAACACATTCAAAATTTATATTTGTATTTAATGAAAACTCTTCCAAAATCACATAAAGCATATTCATGTGAATTTTTTGAGCAAGAAAGTAAAACAAGGGTGAAAATATAAAATTGAGCCAAATACACATTAGATATGTGTAGTACAAAACTCTGGACGCTTGCTGTTGGTAGTTGTCCCTATGGCTTAATGCTTTAATTGGCTCATTACAATTGTGCACAAATATGTTAACATCCTTACCTTTTCTAACTATCACAGAAAAACGTTGAGAAAGACATTATTATTTTCATTTATAGATGAGAGATGAGGAACACTGTATTTAAAAGTTATAACATATTACCCCAAACTTCAGAGGAAATGAACCAAGACTTTAAAGAGGGAGCTGGTACACGAATGTAGCTATCTGAGACAAGCACAGCTCTCTCTTCATTCCACTGTATAAGATTTCTTGAGCTTGATTCAGAAGATAATCAAAAGACTATCTTATATGAGGCACTGTTGAAAAGACACCATCTGTCCAGTCGGAAGTAAATAAAATTTAAGGTCAAATCTGATGAGTGGGCTTAGCTGAAGGAGGGCTTAGCTATTAGACTGGAGTGTTAAGACTTATCCAAGAGAACAAGGTCTCTTGAAAGTTCTAAACAATGGAATGGTGGCAACTCCACGCTGCTTTCAAGTTTTCCTTTTACATGACTGCTAAAATGAAATCAATATATACATCACTTGAGGTGTTTCAACTTCTCATAGAAAAAGAGTTGCTGCACAGACACATACTTCAATTATATCGTTATTGGTTACGTTTTTCAATGGGTTATTTAGAAATTCGTTCTATGAGGCAAAAAAAAAAGTCTCTAAATATCAGACACAGTTCAAATGATGAAATCCTGGGCTATTCAAAGCAGTAAACAAAGGAATATCAGGATCACCAGGAGCAATACCTACTAGGAATGTGGAAAGTTTCTTTAGCTCAGATGTATTCATCACCACTTACAAAACAGAATAAACCTCACCTCATGACAATCATTTTATGTGGCGTTCAATAGGTGGAGTATATATGAACAAGAATAAGATTAGATGTTTACAAATAACAGGCTTTCAGGAAAAGGTGGCTTGAATGTATGTACCTACTATGCATTCCTCTAATGTGAAATAAAAGGGGTTCATTTTTTAAAAGCCTACACCTAGAAAAACTGGGAATGCAGGAAAAGAGACTATAGAAACCAAGTTTTGCTAGTAACAAAGGACCTGATAGGTCAGATTTAACTGAATCTTAAGCCTGTAGAGAAGCAATTCTAGAACTAACCTGACTTGAATCAGAATCCTAAATGGCTCATGAATCAGCATTATCAGGCATATCGGTTATCTATTGCTGCATAGCCAACTATCCCAAAACTTAGTGTAAAAAAAATAACCATTTTATCATGCTCACAAATTCTGTGGATTGGTAATTCAAAAAGTGCACAATGAGGATTGCTGTTCTCTGAGTTATGATGTCTAGGAGCAAAACAGGGTTAAATTGAATGGATGGAGGCTAGAACAGCCAGGGCGGTGCCATAGGCTGAATGTTAGCATCCCTCCAGAAATTCATATTCTAAAACCTATTCCCCAGTGTGATAGCATTTGGAGGTAGGACTCTGGGAAGTTATTAGATCATGAGGGTGAAGCCCTAATAGAAGGTATTAGTGCCTGATAAAAGATGCCCTAAAAAGCTCCCTTTGCTTCCTTGTGGTAGATAAAAACACAAGAAGATGGCCATCTGTGATCCAGAAAGTGGACCCTCATCAGACACCATACCTGCCACCCCCTTGATGTTGGACTTCGTAATCTCCAGAACTGTGAGAAATAAATTTCTGTTGTTTATAATGCAACCAATCTATATATTTGTTAAAATAGCCTAAACAGATAAAGACAGCTGGTGAAACCATTTTAAAGATTACTACTCTACCTACCGCCTAATAACTGGGCTAGATTAGAAAAAGAACAGGTTCTTCACAGATTGCTGACTAGAGTGACTAGGGAAGAACAGCTTCAGCATGGATCGTTGACTAGAGTGACTAGGGTGTTTCAAGGCAGTTGAGCTTTTTCTTTGATTCAGAACACTAAGAATGAGTATTCCAAGCCAGCAAAATGCAAGTTACCTGGCCCTTTATGACCTAGCTTTTGATATCACATAGCATAAGATCAGCTTTATTCTATTGGTAAAAATCAGTCTTAAATTCACTCAGATTCAGAAGGAAGAACACAAGCTTCAACTCTCAATGAGAGGATTGCTGTATCAGTACTTCAAAAGTGAAAATAGGGAATTGCATTAAAAGACAAATAAGTTTATAAAGCAGGTACCTTTCCATTTTATCTTACTAAATAAAAGACTGGAGGTTTATTCTCTAGAAAGAGGAAGATGGCTGTTCATGTGTCTGAAAAACACCAGACAGGGTTGAGATCAAAGGCACGAAAGGGAGCTAGACATAGGAAATGTGTGTATACTGGATGCTTAGAGTCCCCAGTCCTTTCCCCTTAACCCACAGAACACAGGTACCAGTCGACCCTCTGGGCAAAAGAACTGAAGATACCTTTCTGGGAAATCTGATCAGCCAGGTTCTGACATCAAAGTTCCTCACCTAAAAGACTCACCCAAGGCATCCTATAGCAAAATACACATTTGCAAGGTCCACTTATGAACTTGCAGTCAATTGTTAGTGTCCGCGTGTTAAATATAAGCAGGAAACATCTATGACTATTGGGTACTTGAGGAAATCCTCTAACATTAAAAATAGAGGAAAAAGAAAACAAAGTCAGAGAAATGGGAACTATGAAGGGAAAGAAAACATTTTTTAAAAGGTTTTCTTGAATGTACTCAGGAGAGGAAACATAAAGAAATTAACCTATCAATCCAGGAAGACTAATATCAAGGCACAAGAATTTTAAAAGAGAGAATGGGGGATGGGCACAGTGGCTCTCACATCTGTAATCCCAGCACTTTGGGAGGCTGAGGAGGGTGGATCACTTGAGGTAGGGAGCTTGAAACCAGCCAGGCCAACACGATGAAACCTGTCTCTACTGAAAATACAAAAATTAGCTGGGTGTGGTGGCGTGCACCTGTAATCCCAGCTACTCAGGAGGCTGAGACAGGAGAATCGCCTGAAACTGGGAGCAGGAGGTTGCAGTGAGCCAAGGCTGCGCCACTGTACTCTAGCCTGGGTGACAGAGCGAGACTCTCAAACAAACGAGAGAGAGAGAGAGGAGACGAGGAGGGGAATCAATGAACTCATTCCAGAAAAGTTTCCCAAAAGAGAAGGAAATACATTTTCAGATTGAAAGAGCTCAGTGAATATCCACCGAATAGATTAAAATAGGCAGGCAACAAAGCCCATTTTCATATAAATCCAGAGAATTCAAGACAAGGTCCCTACATGTTTATGGAAAGAAAAAATAATCATTACTTACAAAGGAGTAAGAATCATAATCACTTTGAACTCCTCGACAAGAACAGCGGAAACTAGAAAGCAGTGGAGGAATGCTCTCAATATTCTGAGGTGAAGTCATTTCCTAACTTGAATTATCCATGTAACCAAACTATTAATCAAGAATGAAAGGACAACAAATATATTTTGTCAGGCAAGTTCTCAGAATTTTACCTCCTTTATGTCCTCTCTCAAAACATGCTCTACCGTATAAGGGAGTAATCCAGGAGACAGTGAACAGGAATTAGGGAAAGTACAAGATCTAAACCCACAAAGATGAAAAAACCATCAAAGATCATAAAGATGCCAGCTCCATACCCAGCACAGAGGACAACCAGTTCAGGTTGAAGCGGATCAGAAGCTTCCATGAGACAATTCTTCAGCAAGATTCACTAGTAAAATACCTAATGTCTTTGGATGCTTTGAGAGAATATGTAGGCAATGAGGTAAAAGCATTGAGGTTGAATATGTTTTTAAAAAGAATGGAAAACTAAGCTAATAAGAAAATAAGGCAATCAGTAATCTCTCCCTAGAGAGATATAGGAAGGAAGTTCAGGGTGTAGATTAAGTGAGGAAAGGAAAGAGAACAGATTTCTCACTTCCATAATGGGATATGTAAACCACCTTAATTAAAGGCATTAATGTCACTGGTAAAATCATCATCGACAAGACATCAGAGTACTTGTTTCTGAGGACTGGGAAATAGGGGCAAGAAAGTGCTGACTGTTATTTTTTGTTTTAAAAGAAAACCTTTTTGAAATTTTTGACCTTCTAAATTATACAGATCTATAATTTCTTGTAAAATGTAGGCTAAAATTAAAGGGAAGGATCAAAAGATGAAAGGGACAACAATATTACCAGAGTGCAACTAACAGGGTGTCAAATATAGTATTTGATACTGAGCTAAAATACTTATTAGTAATATCTATAGCTATGTAAGCATTGAATATGTATGTGTGTGTGTGTGTGTGTGTATATATATATATATATTTAGAGACATACACATGCATATTTATTCCAAAGTCAACTGACAAGGCCAGAAAGATTAATACATTTTTATGTACACAAAGTTTCTTTTAAATGCCTGAAGTTCTACATAACAGATATGTGTGTGTGTTTTTGTGTGTGTGCGTATGTGTGTATTTGTGTGCACATGTGTGTGTGTCTTTTAAAAGTTCCAAAGTACTGCTTTCACTCTGAATAATAAATGTTGGATTATCCAATGTACATCTTTATGGATGAGACCAAAATTTATAATATATCTTATTTGGTGTGTATAAGTATATCCATTGTCAGATCCCTAGAATTTTAAAGTGTCATTCACTTATCTAGTAGTTACAAATACAAATGGAGACTTTTTGTATTTGTTTTATGCTAAGATGGTAAAAATATACTGGGTATGAAATGTTTGCCTGGAGTCCAAACTAATTTTAAATATTTAATATTCTGTATAATTTGTAATCACTGGGTACTTCTTGACTT
This sequence comes from Plecturocebus donacophilus, assembly GCA_004027715.1. Lineage (NCBI taxonomy): Eukaryota > Metazoa > Chordata > Mammalia > Primates > Pitheciidae > Plecturocebus > Plecturocebus donacophilus. The sequence goes on from PVKP010002427.1 coordinate 118,463, forward strand.
CTTAATTTGCTTAACCAATTAACTAATAATAATTAGAAAATGAGTGGAAATGTAAGAAAAAATTTTATGTAAAATACCATTTTAATTAAGTAAAATATCTTATGAATATTCTTTCAAAGATAAAATTGCTTAATAACCAGAAGATTCCAAGAATTATAAAGTAAATGTTGAGGATTTGACACCTTATTAGTTTTCATAAATGTGAGAAAAAAGTTTAAATGATCTAAAGGATGTCTTCAGTTATTCTTTCTGCTAGTCATTCTTAGCACAAACCTAAAGGAGTTATATGGAAGTAAAGAGGCTGATTCAACAGAAATAAGCTTATTCCTTTTAAAGAAGCTTGTCAGTCGCAAGGACACCATTGTCTCCAAAGACAAGACCATGAACTCTTAGTACCCCCGGACATATGAGGAATATTACAATTTAAAAGAAATCCTACAGAAATGACCCTGGAAAATGGTCTTAATGTGAAAACAGACCAACACAAATAACTTGTTTAAGTAAAAGAAGCTCTGTCCTAAAGGGGTGATAGTATGAGAATAAATACACAAAAACAGAGTCCCAATTAATCTCTAAGGGCATAGCAGGTATATCTCATAAGATAACTATCAAATAAATTTTCTATAAAATTTATTTCTAGGAAAAATATGAATTTTATACTAAATTTATTCATTACTTTCAATTTAAAAAATACTGTCATTCATATCTTCCGTGTCATAATTACTCCCCTTGTTAACACCACATAATGAGAAAAAAGCAAATCAGTTGTGTCATTATACCTTGCTGCTAAACAGAAGCAACACGGCCATTAATGACTTTAACATATGTTCATGTTTTCCTGGCCACTGGGAACTTCATTTATCTGTTTCTCCTTGAGGAGGCAAAACATGTCTGTTAATATTATGATTCTGAATTCCCTTCTCTGGATATTTATATTCAGAACAAAATTTTCAAGTTCAGCGTTAGAGGTGAGGCCTCTGAGAGAGAAGGTGTCTTTAAAAGGATGAATGGCTCCAGGATGATCTGTTCTCACCTTTTACACCCCAAGCCACATGCCTGCCTTCATTACAAATCAATCCACCAGGTGGCGATATAATTAGGTACCACTTGAAAAATCGTGACAGTATTTAAATACAAAACAAAAGGTTCATAATTTCAATAAAAAACACAGCACTAAGAAATACACAAAGTATTGTGACCCTGAATTTGGACCATGATTTTAATCTGAGATCTGAGAGTTTAGGTAATTATCAGATACTTCGTTTAGTGATTTAAACTCCTCCTACCTTCTAGAAACAAAGATGTGCTGTTAATCTTGCTTGAACTGTTTGGCTAATTGTTTCAGCTCTCGATTTTTTCTTGTCAGTTCAGGATAGTCTTGGTCAAGTTACTTAACCTCTTCATATCTCATATAGTCTTCTAATGTGAAGAAGCACTAATAAGATTGATTATAAAACACTGCAAATTTTAGTGCTGAAGACTACATTGCTTTGAAGTCACCAGAAGTGTGACAAGTGTTTAGACAAGTACATAATTAAACTGTCCAAACTGCATTAGCTATTGATGACATTTAACTAGGGCTGACTTTTCCTATCAAACTATGAGTTTGAATTATAGTGGCTTCTATAACTCCCAAAGAATTTACCAGAGTAGAACTGAGAGTGGGCATTTAAGTCTGAAAGCTCATGTGTATCTTTAATGACAGTAATTAAAACATCAGCTGGAAATCTCATCAATTTCTTCTTTTGTTAGAAGAAATTGTAACTCTGTCAATTAGCCTTTAAGGAAAATGTTGAATGGCATTACATACAATGACAAATCAATAGCACTATAGTTCAAAATGGAATCCTTTTTGGAACTTGAATGTCCTATTCTTTACCACTCCTCAAGTATAACTGAAGTCACATTAACATCTGTGCCTGAATTTCACTGACACCAAGCTCTCACCTGCTCATATAAGAATTTTATTACTACATAAGTGTTTCAGAGAATCCTCAAGATGTGACTTAACTGAATTCCAAACTAAGCCTGGTTATTGTTCACAATCCCTGGTAGCAAAGCCTGATCTTTGAAGCTGCTAGTAGCCCCTGTAGCACAAAGGGGCCACTTCAGCAGAACTGCATTGCTTTATCTCATCTGAGATACCAGTGACCCTTGCCTAATAGAAAGGTAGAAATCACTTCATTTATTAATGACAAAGGCAATTTAACGTAGGGAAGTAGTTACTTAAGTGATATAAGTACTGAGAATTCCGACAGAGAATCCTGAACAACTCTTAAGTTTAGCAATAGCAGCAACTCAGTGTGCCCCTAAACTGGAAGGACAAGGAGGAAATGATATCATCAGAATTTGGAATCACTGTTATAAGGCGTAGGTTGCAACTGCAGAAGGCAAGTCTATCAGGACAAAGATTCATGGAGGAGATACAGTCTCTGCACGAGAAGCTGCCAAAAGCAGAGAAAAGGTCGAGAAATACTTAGATTTCTTTCTCTTCTTCCTTTTTTCCCCCCCCGCCAGTACTTTTTATTGTCTTTATTCAACTGGAAGCCAGCTGACATAGGAACCGACAAGGGGAAATGCAGGATGCTACAATACAGAGTATAGCAGACTGAGGATGAGAAATGATCGAAGGGCAAATAGATGCTGTATCTGGACAAGATTGGCTGCTGTTACTGGGATTGATGCTCGCCAAGCCTAGGCTCTTCAGCTGCAGGCTCAGACAGCTCTGCTGGCTGGCAGCTGCTTTTGTGTTACCCACTCTGCTTCCAGGGGTTTGAGTTGCATGCCCTACTTTTAGAAGAGAAGTTGGTAAAAATTTCTGGAAAGAGCTTCAGAGTAAATATTTGAGATTATGGGCCATACCGTCTCTATCACTACTTAGCTCTGCTGTAATAGCACCAGAGCATCCATAGGCAGTATGTAAACAAATAAGAAAGGCTGTGTTCCAATAAAACTTGGGGATTTTTTTGTTTTGTTTGTTTTTTACAAAAACAGGTGGCAAGCTGGATATGGCCTAAGGGCCATAGTCTGCTAACTTCTCTAAAACAACTATTGCCAGTTATTTTCAGGACTCCGGACATTTCAGTGCAAAATCAAGGGAGTAATACTTCTTATGATGCATGGTTAAGAGAGTTTCATAGGAAGATTCCTTGGCCTCAGATTATTAGAAACAAAATGAAAGTCTTATTTCTCAACCTTACAACATAACCGATGCTACATTTATTTATCTTTTAAGTCACATTATAGCAGACTTGGGGTCAACATGTCAACAGCTGGTCAGGGATCACAATGCTAGTCATTTTGGTGGTTAGCACTTACTCCTAGAGTCACAGAAAAATGTGAAAGTATAGAGTGTTGAGAAAAATGCTTTCAGTTTTTATGCTGTCGTTGTCACCAATGATATTCTCATTATTCAAGGAACATGCTGCCTTTAAGTCTAGTGACTCCACACAAGCTGAAGGATCTCAGGGTGGGGAGAATTTTACATTCAACTCCTACTACTGACTGGTCTCCAGTCAGTAGACCATGTTGCTTTGGGATTCCTGTGCTGTGATCCTTTATCCCTGAAGCAAGCTCTTTCTTGAAGATGTCCCTGAATAGTCCAGGAAGGTTGTGTGTACAGGGTTGTATGTACAGCTGTGCTTAAACAGCTGTATTTGCCATAGCTCAATCCTAGTGGAAACCCCAGCTCCCTCTTCTGTTGGGGACAGTCATTACTTTGTTTTTGTTTTGTTTCAGTCCATAATTAGAAACAGTAAAAAGACTTGGGAAGACAGGAAACCTTCCAATTCTTTAGCTTGGGGCTATCAAAGTCATGATTTTAGCTGAATTAGGATATCTATTTATTTTGTTTTATAGTCATCCAATAACTTCCTAAAGGTACTCAGAAGCAAGTGAGTATCCTATATTTTATATTCAAGACAGGTTTGTAAACCCTCCTGTACATACTTATGGTTCAAGGTTGATGAAAAATCATTCTAATTCTAAAGAACTTGTTTCAAAGAAAGAGAAGTTAGTTTTAGGATGAACTAATTGGCCGTTGGTGTAGGGAGTGGGGGTGGGGATGGAATTTAATTGAATTCGGCTGTTTGCATCTGCCTGTTGATGGACTTCACTGCGTCTTTCAGCAATTAGAGAAATTTAAGCTTAGATGGCCTAGAAAGAACCCTGTAATTAATCAGATTCAATGCAGATGTTGGAAAAGCAGTAAAAAGTCTGGAGGAAAAAAGGAGGAAAGTAAAGTGGACCTAGAGATTCATGAAATAAGCTGATTATATTTGTTACAGATTTGTTATAGCTATATTATAGATTTGTTGATTTATTATAGATTAGCTATATATTCGGTTTTGACAGAACAAACAAGTAAAACATGTCAAATAGATATTTTGTCCTTTGGTCATTCTCTAGGGAATGGTATGTCCTAGCCTGTTTTGCAGGAATTTGGGTTACAGCTAGGTATGGCAACATATGTGCAGTCACATTAGAGCATATATACACTAGTCTTGCCCAAGGTTGGCCAGTGTGACTCAGTTCTCCTGTTCAGATTTTCATATGCCTTTAATTTCTGGGGAAGACACTTTGACCCGTGGACATGATCAGCAGTTCTTTGCCTAGTGACTTTCTCCCATACTGCACAGAATCGGGTTTACATTAAAATTTGTCAGCACAAAAACTGTGTATCAATCAGTGTGTTCGATATGACAGCATTCTTGAGAGCAAATCTGGTTTCAGAGGTTTGTATTTCTGCACAATTGGTAAATGCAGTAAACAAGGAACTTAAAGGCATGGAGTCAGAGAAAGGAGTATATGAGATTACAAAACAGGATAGAAGCCAGAAAAGAAGGATTTATAATAGCTCCATTCATGTGTTATATTGTATAAAATGAAATAGGAAAACTGTGAATAAGGCAGTAAATGCATGTCAGGATTTGGAAGAATTTTATTGCCCACTAGAGTTACACTCTTCTATATTTCGATATTACCAGGTTCTTTTCAGAATAATATACGCTTTAAATTTTTCCCCAATGATAGGAAGGCAGTATCCTGAACAATAGTTGCTACTATTTCAGGACTTATAGTTTTTACTTTTATTTTTGTTTTAGTGAAGTCAGCAGTTTCCAAAGAGTAACTTAAAGCTATGTTTAGATTCATCTTCGATAGTCAACTTTTTTAAAATTTTTTTTTAGAAAAAGAGAGAAAAGGAGAAAGAAAGAAACAGCAAAAGAAAGAGAAAAAAGAATGAAAGAGAGAAAGAAAGAGGAAGAGAAAGAGGGAGAGAGAATGGGATTCTTGTTTTATTGCCCAGGCTAGAATGCAGTTTAAAAATGGGTATCAAAAACCTCTTTTATGCCAACAATTGTGCTTAACAATGGAGACAGGAAGGAATAGGGGATGAAAATAACAAATAAGCAGCCAACCAATATTTTATTTAAACCTGTGAAATGCTATGCAATTGCTG